>QEOT01124034.1:0-51468 GCA_003123785.1 Pterocarya stenoptera
CCGATTTAACGTATTTGAAATGAACAACCACTTAAAATGTAGGATATCAGTATTATGACTAGGAATGATACAATCTAGAAACGAAGAATAGTATTTTTCTAAAACAAAAATTTCCATAGACTAAAGCATATATATAATTGGTGTTTATTGCAATAACATTGGACCAAGCAATTGATAATGGTAGGTAGATTTTATTTTTTCATTTAAAGCAAAATGAATGTCCGATCTGGAAAAATGATCCATGTAGGACCTTTGCTGCCTTACAAAATGGAAAATGTTCCACAACGCGTTTTTTCATTAATTTCAACAAAAGCCAAAGACTTTGTATTAAATAACAGTGGAAACTTTCTGCAGACACACACATCAAGCATGTCCCCATTCTCAAATTTTAGAGTTGTTGATGAATTGTTCTTGGCGTCAAGCCTTTATTAATTTCAAGGCACGAGTACACAGTTCCCATGGAGGTTAATGGGATCCCATTATCCTCATATTTCAATTTGAAGAAAGCAAAAGATTGGAAAATTCAAAACTTGTATTAATTATAATTGGTTAGGTGAAGGTTGAAAACTTCAGATAGTGTCTACTCATTAGTCTGGATGCATGGCTATATAAATGGAGAGCCTCTCCTCAGTACTCATTCAACAGAGAGTATACCAAATCTTCTCTGCATAAAAGTCACAGAATTGTGGGAGTTTAGTTTTGCACAAAAATGGCCAATCTGTGGCCAAATCTAATCTGTGCATTGGCACTAGTCTTATTAGCCATCAATGTAGCAGCTGATGATCACAAGCCTTACGTTTATGCATCTCCACCTCCACCACATTACATGTACAAATCCCCTCCACCACCACATTACCGCCACAAATCACCACCTCCATACCACAAGAAGTCTCCTCCACCTCCACATTATCGTTATAAGTCCCCACCACCACCATCTCCGTCACCACCTCCTCCTCCTTACATCTACAAATCCCCACCTCCTCCATCTCCATCACCTCCTCCTCCATACGTCTACAAGTCACCACCTCCCCCATCACCATCACCTCCTCCTCCCTACATCTATAAATCTCCACCACCACCCTCACCATCCCCTCCACCTCCTTATATTTACAAGTCACCTCCACCACCTTCTCCTTCACCTCCTCCTCCATATGTCTACAAGTCACCACCTCCTCCATCTCCATCGCCACCACCTCCATATGTCTACAAGTCACCACCTCCTCCATCTCCATCACCTCCTCCTCCCTACATATATAAGTCTCCACCACCACCCTCACCATCTCCTCCACCTCCTTATATTTATAAGTCACCTCCTCCCCCCTCTCCCTCACCTCCTCCTCCATATGTCTACAAGTCACCACCTCCTCCATCTCCATCACCGCCTCCTCCATATGTCTACAAGTCACCCCCTCCTCCATCTCCATCACCTCCTCCTCCATATATTTACAAATCACCACCACCCCCATCCCCGTCACCACCTCCACCCTATGTCTACAAGTCACCTCCTCCTCCATCCCCTTCACCCCCTCCACCTTATGTTTATAAATCTCCACCACCACCATCCCCACCACCACCAGCCCCATACTACTATAAATCACCACCACCTCCGAAATACTAAAACAAATCATTATGTAGTAATCACGTAAGTATTTTTATATGCGCATTCTTGAATCTCCATAACTTTTCCTTTCTTCTTTTACTTTTATTTCTTGTACTTTCCCCATCCATCGTAACCCTCTAATGATTCTACTACTTTGTTTTTGCAGCTTATTAGGTGATAAAAGGAATAATTGCTGCTCATGAAGCAGTCAGATACTCTCGTGAGGGTTGGTTTATTAGCATCGTCTACTAATGTCAATCAAGGCATGAGTCCCACGTTTGAGACAAGCTGTGGACGCGCGCTTTGCATACTTTTGCAAAATAAACTTTTTTTTTTTTTTTCCGCGGCCACTTGATATATTAATTATATGTATTTGTGATTTATTTAGTACTTAATAATCATGTTCGTCCAATATTCCATTTGGGGTAATGGCATTGACTCCATCATGTATAGCTCTCTCTCTCTCTCTCTCTCTCTCTCTCTCTCTCTCTCTCTCTCTCTCATAAAATTGATAATTTTACTATATATTTCTACGTGACAATCATGAACAAAAAAAAAATATATATAGTAATTGTTTCAAGACTAGCAAACCAAAAAATAATTCAAAAGACATACACATTATATGTACGCATTTGGTCAGATCACGAGTACTCATGATTGGAGAAACAAAATGGAATACTACACGAATCAACAAAAAAGAGTATTAAGCAAAAAGGGGAACAAAACCATCGTTTATTTTATAATCAATTCTGTCTGTAATATTTTTGCAATTGCATGGAGATCAAACGCTTAATTAACATGGTATTTTTTTCCACACTAACTAGCTAGATCAACTTCATAGATATATATATATATATATGNGCATGGTATTTTTTCCACACTAACTAGCTAGATCAACTTCATAGATATATATATATATATATATATGCGTGCATACATACATACATGCACACACGAGCATCTAGTTTTTCTTTTCTCCTGGTGATCTGATGATCTGCAGTAATTAGTTTTTTCANACATGGTATTTTTTTCCACACTAACTAGCTAGATCAACTTCATAGATATATATATATATATATGCGTGCATACATACATACATGCACACACGAGCATCTAGTTTTTCTTTTCTCCTGGTGATCTGATGATCTGCAGTAATTAGTTTTTTCATATCCAAATTAAAAGGCCATGTATGCATGCTGCATGCAGGCACGTGTATCATGCGTTACTAATTAGTTTCCATGATTTTAATTCAACAAACTGATGGGATGAGATTTCAAATGAATTGAAGGCCACTTTGATATATATATATATATATATTTGGTGCAATGATTAATAAGTTCTTCCAACTTTTATTAAACTTATCACCTTAGTACTAGTAGTACTACTGATCTCTGTATTATATCCCCAAACTCATCATGAATATTTTATTCAAAAATGAATTATTTTAGTCAACAATCATGATATATATTATATATATAATATATGAAATACAGCAGATTAAACCCTTTTTATTTTTATAATAGAATAGATCATCCAAAACGAGATGAGTTTTTTATTTTATTTTATAGGAACAGAACATTTCATTAATAAAAGAAATTTTACAGACATTTGTCAAACCAAATGGCTTGAGAAATAAAGACTGGAAAATAATCCCACCACATTGAAATATCCTCAACATTCCAAGCAAACCGGGCAAGATTGTGAGCAACCCGATTGCCTACTCTATACACATGTTGTATTTTGCACTCTGCATTATATAACCCTTGAAGCTTTCTGATAATTTCTTGCACTAAACGTTCTAACAAAGCAGCAGTTTCAAGTTCATTAATGTACGTAACTACGCTTAATTTCTAGCTTGAAGCATCATCCGGTTTTTAGGACGGAAGATTATTTATTAGCCACCTTCAATGGTGTTTACGTTTATAATATGTTGATCATAGATATATTCATATTTATCAGGTTGCTTATGTACAATATTATATATATTACTAGTTAATTATAGATAAACTTATTTTCCATGCAAAAAGCTAGAATTAATTAAGAATATTGTATCAGATCAGTGAGCATTTGCATGTCATACACTGGAAATCCAGTTGTGCTTGTAAATTATGAAAGCCCCCATCTTGAATTTATGTTGATCAAAAGGCAATTGTAAAGGACATGATTAATATTCTTAGGATTAATATTTTTTCCCCTTTCCCCTTTTCCTCCACATAAGTTAAGATATATATATATATTTAAAAAAAAAAAAAAAAAAAGAGGACGGTACCCCAAATTTTATTGATTGCTCTCATTTGTGGTGGAGGAAAACCGTGGTTACAACAAGATATCTGGGAGATACAATAAAGAAAATCCCCAAAACCCAAGTATCAAAATCAAATACTACGAAACCAGCCAAATTATCCAAAATTACAATCATAACAAAACAGAGAAATTCAGAAAGGAAACCGAATCAAGAAAACCAAGAAAACCTGCAAAACCAAAGCACATGCAAATCAATATAAGATTATAAAACAAATAAACCAAATGTTACCTCAATATGGGAAACCGAAGATTAGCCAGATCTTACATACGAATAGGGATACCATTAACTTCAGAAGTTTCCCTAGAAAATGCCTTCTTGAAATCCAATTCGTTGGAGAATCTGAGAAAGACAGATCTCGGTTTAGGCATAGCAGACACCACGGGTTGAGAATCTAGTCCCCATCTATTTCGAATAACCGAGCGAATCGTATCCAGAGAGGGGCGCTGTCTCAAGAACTTGAGAACCAAGAAGAATGTAAAAGAAGAAGCAGATCGCACGATCTCTTCTCTCGTGAAGCTTATGTATATTTCACCATCCAAGTTTTTTGGAGGCCGCAGGGGAATCACGACCTCAGGAAGAGGCAGTGGAGAATGCACCACCATGTCGGCAAAGGACCGCCGGGAAGACGTCGCCGAAGGGCTTGGAAGGCCCCCGGCGGCAGGCAGCATGTACACTGAAACCAGAAACCCTAGCAGAGCGAGGACTCAAAACTTTCCATGTACCTTTTTGAGAAAATCTCTATCTATGTACCTTTTTTATCTATGAGTTTAAACTTTTAAGACAAGTAGCGATTTCACGATAACAAACTGTACGTAGTACAAATTTGATCTGTATCAAACAATAATACTGAACATGGATTAATTAATTAATTCATGCCGACTCGGAACTAAACATGCTTGCAAATTAAAAGGTCGAAAATAGAAGTCAATTAAATTACAAATAATATTATCATTGAAGATCAATAATATCGTACTGTACCTCTGAAACTTTCTTGCCTGAAAACGTGCATGATCTCCAAAAGCTTCCACATGATGTATATAATATGTTGCCGGCAATGAATTGATCATGATCTGCCTTAATTTCCTAAACAAGAAATTAAGAGTACTCAGCTCATCGGGTTGACCTTTTATTGGCCGTTTGATTAATTATTTGAATTTCATGAAAACGTGGTCGGCAGCTCTGTTTATACAACTTAATATAATTAAATATAGAGAACGTACGGATCAGACACTGTTAGAAAATGATCAATGCAGGCACAGATCATTCAGTAGTTGACAAATTGATGTTCATGTCAAGATTTGGACAAATTGATCATGATCATCATGCAGTCAAAGTTTCTCTCTTAAACGTTCATGTTGGAATTTGGAAGTGTGAGCTATATATATTTCTTGGTGGACTTCAGTAAATCTTGAAATGCATGGTCATAGCTAGCTAATATTTAATTTTATACTGGTAACGATAATTTCTTCATTAATTCTAGATAATTTGATATTTTTGTAAAATCACCGGTAGTACTTATTTCAAAAGTTTAAACTGATAGTAAGAGGCCGTACATTTTATGATTTATTTTGATTTATATCTAATTAACACATTGATCATCATATAATAATTTTATTTCTCCTTTACTCAATATAAGATATTACAATCTCTCTCTTTTAATTAAGTCCCTGATTAATGTCCTCGTCAAGCATGCAGCTCATATATATAGTACTACACTTTTGCTTGGGATTTGGCTAGCTCCAATATTATTTATAACAAATTTCTCTCCTATACTCAATTTGAGGTGTTACAATCTCTCTTTACTGGTAATTAAGATACATTAATGTATATCAGGATACGTACGTACTACATCAGATCAGACATG
The DNA here is from genome assembly GCA_003123785.1 of Pterocarya stenoptera. Lineage (NCBI taxonomy): Eukaryota > Viridiplantae > Streptophyta > Magnoliopsida > Fagales > Juglandaceae > Pterocarya > Pterocarya stenoptera. The sequence goes on from QEOT01124034.1 coordinate 5,770, forward strand.
TAATGATAGGTACTAATTAGTCCTATCTCAATGATTAATTATAAGTTTTATAGATTAATTAATTAACTACGAAATATTAATATTAATTAATCATGATCATGTGCTAGCTGAACATCAATACCGATAATTAATTACGTGCATACGTGTGTAATATTATTGATAAATATATGTGTATATATATATTCTACCTAACTTGGCCTATATATTCTACCCTCCGGGCGTCATCTGATTTTCATTATTTTTAATCATGGAACCATGAATATATAGTCGGTGATCGGGTAGAAGAACAAAAACCAGCCGAGAGATGGACATCAGACCAGATCATAGATACAGATGTAGAGAGAAATTGGAGAGATAATAAAAAGATATCATACACGTACGAAAACTTGATGATCATGATCATGATGATCAGCCTGCTACTAATAATTACATGCTCTCATGATCCATGATGAACAGGACAAGTATTCCAGCTAGCTGCTTAATATATAGATATATATATATATATATTTATATAAGAAGGGCGGATCTAGAAACGTCCCTGTTTGGTGTAATTAGTTTCTTGGCAAGACAGCGCATGGCCAAGGAGTTTGTATTATTCATGACTCTATTATTTAATCTTAGATTACGTGTGTTCGTTTGCGTATAACGTTGACGTGATACCATATAATTTGCATGCTCATACATATAATACAGATCACGGCTAGCGCTCGTCGTTTCACAAGACATGTCCTTTTTTTAATTTTTCTTTCTTACGATCGAGCCTGATAGATATCATGTACTCGTCCGCCTCGCTGAATGTGCATTTTTAGGATGATCAGTAATATTAATATGCATGGTACTGGATTCGACCCACAAGATATACGTACACAAACGCGTTCGCTTTGAAAGGAAAACAGAATATTAATCTCGACGTGCTCAGTAACAACAAAATAAGGAATAATTAGATTTAGTGATGCATGCAAAATAGCAATGAGATCGATACATTATATAGAATTGATCCTTTCAGGATTTGACCACATTCCGCGCTTACATTGCTTATAATGGAAGAAAATTACACTGGTTCTTCATGCTTATATATGGATCACAGAGGATCTCGTTTCAGGCCCTTATTCCACATAAGGACTATTGTTCAATAAAAACAACAGACAAAAAATTACAATGCTGAATATACCATACATAAAATCCAAGCTGGAAAGTGATTATTCGTGTAACAATTCAAATTGATTCAGGGGTTTGAATATAGAAGTTTAATAGCCCTTTGGTGGTGGTGGTGATTTGTAATAATATGGGATTGGGGAAGCCTTGGATGGTGGAAAAGGTGATTTACGGAGGTAAGGTGGATGTGGCCAGTGAGATGTGGGAGGAGGAGACTTGGACGGTGGATAAGGTGACTTATGGAAGTATGGAGGATGTTGCCAGTGGGTTGGAGGTGGAGGAGACTTGTAGTAGTATGGAGGATGTGGGAATCGAGATGGGGGTGGTGGTGATTTGTACATATACGGAGGTGGAGGTGATGGTGATGGAGGTGGTGGTGACTTGTAAACATATGGAGGTGGAGGTGATGGAGATGGTGGTGGTGGTGATTTATATATGTAAGGAGGTGGAGGTGATGGTGATGGTGATGGTGGTGGTGGTGACTTATAGATGTAAGGAGGTGGAGGAGACGGAGAGGGTGGTGGTGGTGATTTGTAAATATAAGGAGGTGGAGGAGACGGTGACGGAGGTGGTGGAGATTTATATACATATGGAGGAGGAGGTGATGGTGATGGAGGCGGTGGCGATTTATAAATGTAAGGTGGTGGAGGAGACGGTGAGGGTGGTGGTGGAGATTTGTAGACATATGGAGGAGGAGGTGATGGTGATGGTGGTGGTGGCGACTTGTAGACATATGGAGGAGGAGGTGATGGAGATGGTGGTGGTGGTGATTTGTAAATATAAGGAGGTGGAGGAGACGGTGAGGGAGGTGGTGGAGATTTATATACATATGGAGGAGGAGGTGATGGTGATGGAGGGGGTGGCGATTTGTAAATGTAAGGAGGTGGAGGAGATGGTGAGGGAGGTGGAGGCGATTTGTAAATGTAAGGAGGTGGAGGAGACGGTGAGGGTGGTGGTGGAGATTTATAGATGTAGGGTGGAGGAGGTGATGGTGAGGGAGGTGGAGGTGACTTATAAACATATGGAGGAGGAGGTGATGGAGATGGTGGAGGAGGGGACTTGTAAATGTAAGGAGGAGGGGGTGATGGAGAAGGTGGTGGTGGTGATTTGTAAACATAAGGAGGAGGTGGCGACGGCAATGGTGGAGGAGGTGACTTATAGACATAAGGTGGTGGGGGTGATGGTGATGGAGGTGGTGGTGATTTATAGATGTAGGGGGGTGGAGGAGAAGGAGATGGGGGAGGTGGAGACTTGTAAACATACGGAGGAGGGGGTGATGGAGATGGCGGTGGGGGAGGAGGCGACTTGTAGTAATACGGCGGGTGACCTCCATGCTTTGGTGGCAATGGTGGTAAGTGTTTATAATGTGGTGGGGGTGGAGAAGCATAAACGTAAGGCTCATGATCAGTGGCAGCCACACTAGTGGCTATGAGGCAAAAAATCAGAGCAGAAAGCAGTCGAGGCCAATGCCCCGGGTGGTGGTTTGAGATACCCATTGCACTATTAATTGATCACCTCCAATGCTGAAAGATGTGTCCGGAGACAGCTTGCATTGTACCAAAGGATGCTAACCCCTTTATATAGTAAGCTCTACAATCATTATTGAAAACGCTAGATTTGTTTACAGGCTGTATTTATGCTTTAAATATTAATGTATATATCCCAAATCTCACAATAATTGGAAAACTTCAACGAGTCAAATTGATACATCTTATTAATTTATATAGTTCTGTCCATGTAACATGATTGATCTTGTGTGTAAAGAGTAAAGATATCATAAACTTGTTCTTATGAACAAAGTCAATAGAAGAGTAGGTGAGGTGCTGTATGGCTGGAAAATTGCCTTTGATCTGTTTTGGTAATATAATTTAGAATTTAGAATCACGTTCTATCCAAAACTGATCATCAACTCTATGATCAGGGAAAAAGGGAGGAATGAGATCGATCGAGGGGTATGAAAGACACAAAAGTCAAACTACGATCAAGCTAGCTAGCAATAAAGAGACCAGAACTGTTCATGTTCATATAGCTTGGCCACTTCATGGAAATATTAAATATTGCATAGTTTTAATTTGCATATATATATATATATATATTGATGGGTTTGGAAGCCAGCAATATTCCGATATATTTTTGTTTTTTCTATTACTTTCCGTCATCTTGACCGCCAAATTATAATATCGGTTCCATATATACGACTACTGCGGTTTGGCAGTTCATTAAACTCAACGTATATGCGAGTGTTAGGTAGCATTTTGTGTGAATAGATTATAAGGTTTCCTTCTTCCAAGCGTCGGTACTGCAATATTTATAATTTTTCTGTCCAAACAATCCTGTATTGCTTTTTTAATTTCATTCGAAATATTTCTAGGGATAACAATAAATGTTATATGATGAACTTTTTATATCTATCTTTCTCATTTTAGGCCTTCAAGTTTGGTGAAGAACTTGAATGGACATTTTTTCAAAAGAAAAATATGTGAATGATTTTTCTTTTCTTTTTTTTTTTTTTAAAAAAAAGCCTTCTAGAAAAAGAAACTATATATCTAGCTTCTCTCGAAACTTGTCTCCAAAAACCCATCTTCCTCTTAGGGCTTGTTTTGAAAGTAAGATAATCTCGTCTCAAAATATTTTATAATTTTATTTATAAATATTATTTAAATATAAATATTATTTAATTTTAATTTTTTATATTTTTTATTTACTCATTATTTAATTATTACACCTTCTCAAACTTCCAAGCAAAATATATATATATTTAAAAAAATAAATCATGATCATTTCATGCAATTAATTAAAAAAAATGCTTATAACTAGGACTCAACCTAAAATCACCACCATATCTTAACCTAATTAAATAGGAAAATACTCATATACCGCCAGAGTTTGACCCCTCATTTTGAACGCTAATGTATTTAAATTTATTTTTACTTAATAAAGTGATTTTTATTGTATTAGTATGTTTTTTTATTTTTTAAAAATATTTTAAAATATTAAAAGTATAAAAAAAGAAGAAGATAAAAATAAAAATAAAAACTTTGTGCTAGCGGGCACGCCTAGTAGTCAAAATTGGAGTCGCACGCTAGCACGACTCAATTAAATATGGGTGCAAATAATTACAAATCAACCCTTGACAGCCAAGATCCTTTGGATCAATTAGCCAACATCTTAGTTTTTTATTAAGAGAACTAAAGATCGAATCTCTTTCTTATGTATTAAAAAAAAAAAAAAAAATCGCCCATTGACCGTAGCTAGCTAGCTAGCTGTACATGATGAGCTCACACTTACGTTCCTAGATACCTTATCGGTTCAGGTAACATGTCTTCTTCCTTCCTGGACAATCTCAATCTGTATTCATCGGAGATATATCAATAAAAGAAAACATATATAGTACAGATAATTAATTATCTTCCTAATTAATAATTGCGTGATCAATCTTACACCCACCTAGCTAGGAGAGTCACCGAGTGTGCAACTTTTTTTCAAATACTTTTCTATTTTAAAAAACACTTCATTAAGCATTAAAAAACCAAATTGATACACAAAATCGATGAAAATCCTCGGTAAAAGTAGTGTTTTCCTTAATAATTATACTACAAGATATATAGTACTACTGCTTTGAGAGTAATATATCTAGTACTTCTTGCCTTGACACATTAATTTTAATAATGTCATAAACCAACCAGGCATTCAAACAAAATTTGAGATATAACGTCACATCAGCCAGTCTGAAGTAAATGATAAAATTTCAATGTTTGATCTCTTATTTTGATTATTGTGCTATATATATCTCTTTGAATTATCTTAAGAGTTTGCTTAGTCTTATCCTTCTGATCATCACTTAAATCCATGCACACTCTACATAATTAGTCTATATATATTCCTTGTGAAGAAGTAATCACAAGTTATATATAAATATATATATATATATATATATATAAAGCCTACCAACACCATATAACACAAACAATTACATTATAAAATTCGCATGGAATATTAATTTATAATAATGCGCCTGAAATTCAGTGTTCAAAGTTCCCGTGACATTTGTTAATTATTTGATTTTTCCTATATATATATATGTATATTAAAGAAATTGAAGGGAAAATAGTTCGTGGGGGCTCCAAATTACTTTGTTTTGGCACCCGGCCAAATGTCAATATTGTTGTCGGTTACGTTTAATTTACATGATTATTGTAATCATGAGTAACAATGGCATCATTATTTAGCTAGCTAGCATTTCTACATAATGGACAAATTCAGGAGAAAATATTTAAATCTAAATCTGCCGTATTAATATTAGTTCTTCTACATTTAATATTTATTTCGAAGAAATTTAGAATTATCTTAATTAATTCTTCTGTTTGTCTTTCTTGCATGATTTTTGGTTTAATCCGATCGAGCTGTATGAGTGGAGATCAGAATGAATTAATTAGGCTGCAATATTTGTAAGCTAATAATAACTTGCACGACATGATATTGATGCACCCACCAATTCATCATTTCATCACATTACCCACCAATTCATCATTTCATCACATTAATTGTATATTTTTTGTTTCACCCTTTGGGGCAAATATATTAATTATTACATGCCAAAATTTGATTGGTTACCATGTTTTTTTAAAGAAAACTATAATACTACTTAAAACCTTCACTTGTGGTCGAAGAAAAATCATGATTACATTCATGAATGTAAAATTACCTGCTTCATCTCAAAAAAGGTATGTAAAAACCTTATAACAATGAAATTTATGCAATTCATGGCTGATTTACATATATCTAATATATATAATTAGGAATACAATTGATATACAAGAAAAAAACTTATTTATGGTCAGTTATTTCTTACGATAAAGACCATTTGTATCAAAATAAATTTATTTTCAAACCAAATAATTCGTAATAAATGTTCATTTTTGTTAGTAGTGATCATTAATTAAGAGTTCCTAATTTCCTTTGAAAATAGATTTCCCTGTAGAAGATTCAAAGCTGGCAGCATGAGCTAACTTATAACTAATTTAAAATGTATTTCTAAAACGTCGGCTTGAACTCAATTATATGTGAACTTTGTCATCATTAGTTTCGAAGACTACTCCAATGAAGCAGCCAAACCAAAAAAAGACGAAGATCAGAAATAGCAGCCAAAGTGGGCCTTAGCTTCCCAAGAATTTCTCAGGAAAAATAAACACAACTTGAGGTTATTATCAAAGAATATTATCATAGCCTAGCCTAGCTATGCTTGGACCTACACCAGTCTGGAACTTCACTGCATTAGCTCCTAATTTGCTTGATTTCCATGTCGTAAAGACTCGATCCGGTAATTACTCTTAATTACGTATTGATTCACTCACAAGTCAACAAGTTGTATAGACTCCCTAGCTCATGAATAGATGATGATCATATTATCATATATTGTATAAATTAATTTGAAATTACCCAAGTACTACTGCATCGTAATGCAACGGAAATATCTATCAATTCATTCAACAAATTGGTTAGTCATCAAGCATGCTATCAATTTATTAATTAAGCAATAACATAAAATAAACGAAGTGCCTAATAGTACCAAGATTGGTATTGAAGAGAAACTCTTTAAAAAACTCTTTAAAGGTAAAACCCTATGGGGCAACCAAATCCAGAAAAATCAATTTTATTATTTGAAAATTAATTACAAGTAAAGCTCAATTATAAAACATTTGTCAATTGACACTCTTACTTAACCAAACAAATGACTCATTTGTCTTCTACCACAGTAGCAGCCAAAACCTCTGACGATCTTCAAGCATTGGCTTTTCTCCTGAAACTCCAGTGGCTGAACTCAATCACCTCAACTCTGCTACGGAGTATGCACGCACTCAAAAAGAGAGATAAAATACTAGAAAATTCTCCAAAATACGCACTCAAAATTCTCACACTCAAGTACCACTCTCTGAGAGAAACAGTATGAAAATTCTCCAAGAAATTTTCTCAACAAAATATGCACTGGAAAGTGCTCTAGAAAATAGGCAAATCTAAATCTCTACAAATCCTAAGCAGTAGGATCCCTTAAATAAACAATCTGAAAATCAATTCCAATTACAGTAGGATTTTGCTGACGGAACAAATCTGATAGGATTTTGATCTGCAGTAGGACTCCGCTGACGGAATGAGTCTGGTAGGAATTTGATCTGCAGTAGGACTCTGCTGACGGTCGAGAAGTCATCTCCTGAGGGAATGCTGACATTTCGCGATAATGCTTTACTGAAGTAACATATTTTAGATCAACCTCTTCTCTGGATAAGTGCAGATTCCTTAAAACTCGATTTTCTCACTTAGGACTTATTTAAATAACCTCTAATACCTCATAAATAAACTTAATATTGTTATAGATAAAATCAATAAATAATTTACATTCATCCAAAATTACCAACTTAATGATAGGATAAACTCTATCATTTTAGTCACCTAATCCTATACAAACTTATCAACTTAGTCACCTAGTCCTAACCAAACTTTTACATCTACAATCTCCCCCTTGGGCGGATTGGTGACAAAGTCAACTTGAGTAATGTCTTGCATCTACAAAATTTATTTAATTCCTCTACACTCACGTGCACTATAAGCTAACATGTACTTTAGTTAGTTTTTACTCTAGCGTATAAATACTTTGTGTGAATACATATTCAGATGAATAAATTCTAGAATTTTCCCAAACCTCTCTCTCTCTCTCTCTCTCTCTCTCTCTCTCTATTTCCCTCTCGGTTTCCCTCTTATCATGGTATCAGAGAAAACCTACCCATAACCCTAGACAACTGAAGCACCGTCATGCCCATTCCCATCGACGAATCGTCTTCTACCAACCCTAACCCTTTCGCTATTCATTCCACTTTGGATTATTTGAATCCATATTATCTTCAAGTGGAGATCATCCTGGTGCAATTCTCGTCTCCCAACCCCTCACTGGTGATAACTTCCTGATCACATCGAATAGATCCATGTCTACGGCTCTTATTGCCAAAAATACACTTTGTTTTGTTGATGGTGCTTTGCCGAAACCTTCTGAGAGTGATCCTATGTATCACGCTTCGATTCGTTGTAATATTGTTGTTCTTTCTTGGCTACTTAATGCTTTTTCCAAAGAAATCACATCCTTAGTCCTTTACATTGACTATGTGGAAGAAATGTGGAGTTACTTGAAGGAACGATTTGAACAAAGTAATCGGCCTTGTATCTTCCAGATCTTGAAGGCTATTGCTTCTTTACTTCAAGAAAACACCTCTGTAAGTTCCTATTTTACACGTTTGAAATTGTTTTGGAAGAAATGGTTCATTTTCGTTCTCTGCGTCCTTGTTATTGTAGAGCTATCAAAGGGATTGTTGATTACCAACAAGAGGATTATGTCATGCAATTTTTGATGGGGCTTAATGAGTCTTATGCTCATTTACGTAGTTAGATTTTGCTCTCTAATCCTTTTCTTCCAATTAATAAAGTCTTTTCTTTTATTCTTCAAGAGGAAAGGCAACGAGAAATTGTTTTTGACTCTTTATCTTTTAATGAGGCTGTTGTTATGTTAACTAATCGTGATTCTAGTAAGATGAAAGGCTCTGTTGTTGGATCCAGAAATGGTAAGCCATTGGCTCCTCGTAAGGATAGACCTTAATGTACCCATTGTGGCTTGTTAGGCCTTACCATTGACAAATGTTATAAGATCCATGGTTATCCACCATGGTATAAGGCAAGACCATGAAACCCTAATTAGGCCACTACCAATCAGGCTATTGCTAGCCAATCTGTTTTAGATTCAGTTATGGTTCCAACTTTTTTTTTTCCTCAAAAGCAATGTCAACATCTCCTTACATTTCTCCAAAACCAAACTAATGTCTCTTTTGTGAATCAAGTAGGTATAGTTCCTTCTAGCTCCATTGCACCATCAACCTTCCCTGCATAATCATTTTCAAGTATATCCATTACTGATATTCCTCATCCTTCAGTTTTATCTGCTGTTGATACACTTGCATTTCATCAACAGTCTTGGATTATTGATTCTGGGGCAACTGATTATATGATTGGTTCTCTTTGATTTTTTTTTATCTCACCACCAATCCCTATAAATATATATGTGAAATTACCTAATGGTTCTTGCATTCAAGTTACACATAAAGGCACGGTTAGACTTTCTGATTCATTTGTCTTAACTGATGTTCTTTATGTCCCTACATTTACCTTTAATCTTGTCTCAATTAGCAAATTAACTTCTCAGTTATCTTGTTTTCTAATTTTCTTACATGGTTTTTGCTATAGTCAAGACCTCTTCAATTGGAGGCAGATTGGAGTAGCTAAACATTCTCAAGGTTTATATCATTTACTACAAGTCTCAGGCAGTTCTATTTCTTGTAATTCACTTATAGTTTCACATTGTAATGTTGTTACAAACATTTCTTATTTTTGGCATTGTTGACTTGGACATATTTTTACTCTAGATTGCATGCTTTGGCTCCTGATATTTCTTGTTTTGCAAATTCAAATAATACTCATTATGATGTTTGTCCACTTGCTAAACATAAAAGACTTCCTTTTCCTTTTAAGTTCTTCTACTACTATTTATATTTTTAAACTAATTCATTGTGATATCTGGGGGCCTTTTTCAATCACTTCATATGATAGTTTTAGATTTTTCTTACCATTATAGATGATCACAATCAATGTACTTGGATACATTTGCTTAAATCCAAGTCTAAAACATGATCATATTTGCAATCCTTTATACTCTTGTGGAGACTCAATTTAATTGTAAAATCAAATCCATCCGTACTGATAATGGTTTGGAATTTGATATGAAAAATGTTTTTGCTAGTAAAGGGTTATACATCAATACAGTTGTGTATACACTCCTCAACAAAATGCTATTGTTGAAAGAAAATATCAACATATTCTTAATGTTACTAGATCTCTTCGTTTTCAATCAAATATTCCTTTAAATTTTTGGAGTGAATGTATCATCACTGTTGTTTACCTCATCAATAGAATACCTACACCTGTTTTAAATAACAGATCACCATATGAAGTATTTTTTTTTCTGTCAAACCCCCGTATAATCACCTTAGAACATTTTGTTGCCTTTGTTATGCTTCTTCACTTGGTAATTATTTATCTACCAAGTTTTCAACAAGAGCTCAAACTTGTGTCTTTCTTGGATACCCTACTACTATCAAAGGCTACAAGCTCTATAATCTCCATTCTCATAAAATTCTAATTTCTAGATATGTCATATTTCATGAACATCTTTTTCCATTTAAACTAGATTTTCCATATCATCATTTGTCTTTGAAAAAACAGAATTTTCTTCCTTCTTCATTGGATCCCGTTTTACCAATTCCCCTTTTAGATGCTTCATTTTCATCTACCTTACCTTCTGAATCTCTGAATCCTCCGATTTCTTCTACTTCCACTCAAAATACATCGCCACTACTTCTTGTCAGAAAATCTACAAGAAATAGAATAGCACCTAATTACTTGCAACATTATCATTGTTTCTTGATCTCAAATACAAAAGTTACTACATCTCCTTTGGTTGATGGTTCTTCCTCATCAGGTACTCCTTATCCTATCTCTTCATATTTGTCATATTCCAAATTTTCACCCTCCTATAAACACTTTTGTGCTTCTGTTGATTCCCTTTATGAGCCTAAATTCTTTCGTCAAGCCATTTCATATCCTCATTGGAGGGATACAATGGCAACTGAGATCACTGCTCATGAAGCTAATAAAACTTGGATCCTAACTGAGTTACCTTCAGACAAGCAGCCAATTGGTTGTAAATGGATTTATAAGTGTAAGTTGAAATCTGAAGGCACTTTGGAGAGGTATAAGGCTCGGTTGGTTGCAAAGGGATATATCCAATGGGAAGGAATTGATTATTTTGATACTTTCTCTCCTGTTGCCAAACTGACCACTGTTCGTTGTTTTCTTGCCTTAGCTACTATTCATAATTGGGAATTGCATCAATTGGATGTCAATAATGCATTCCTTCATGGCAATTTGGATGAAGAGTTCTATATGAAGCTTCTTCCTACTTTCTCTAAATCTGGAGACACTTGGGTTTGCAAGTTGCTAAAGTCTTTATATAACTTGAAACAAGTATCTAGACAATGGTTCTCTAAATTCTCATCCACATTGATTGCTTATGGTTTTACTCAATCAAAGTCTGATTACTCATTGTTTACCAAGTGTTCTAGTGACTCTTTTATGGCCTTGTTGGTTTATGTGGATGACATTGTCATTGTCTCTAACCATTCTTACTTTGTTATGGATCTCAAGCACTTTCTCAATTTGCATTTCAAGATGAAAGATCTTGGTACCTTGAAATATTTTTTGGGCATGGAAGTTGCACGATCTGCTAAGGCCATATCTCTTTCTCAGAGAAAGTATGCACTTGAGATAGTTTATGATTCTGGTTTATTAGTTGCTAAATTTGCTAGAAGTCCAATGGATCAAAATTTAAGAATATCTAAAATTGATTCTAGAGGTTCTTTACTTGATGATCCAGCTTCTTATAGACGATTAATTTGTCGTCTTCTTTATTTGACTCTTACTAGGCCAAACTTATCTTTTTTCTGTTACAACATTGAGTCAATTCATGGATCAGCCTTGCCAGTCTCATTATGATGCATCAGTCTGAGTTGTGAGATACATCAAAACTACTACAGGACAAAGCTTATTCTTTCCAAGCAACTCCTCCTTGCAACTTAGAGGATTTTGTGACTCTGATTGGGCCACCTGTCCATATTCCAAACGCTCAGTTACTGGTTTTTATCTCTTTTTTGGAGATTCTTTAATCTCCTGAAAATCCAAGAAGCAAGTCATTGTTTCCAGATCACTGCAGAAGCTAAGTATCGGTCTATGGCTTCTACATGTTGTGAAATCAAGTGGCTACTGTCTCTTTTTCATATTTTGGGATTTCTTTCCCTTCAGCACATGCTCTCTACTGTGACAGCCAAGCAGCACTCCACATTGCAACTAATCTAGTATTTCATAACATGTACTTTAGTTAGTTTTTACTCTAGTGTATAAATACTTTGTGTAAATACATATTTCAGATGAATAATATTCTAGAATTTTTCCAAACTTCTCTCTCTCGATTTCCCTCTCGATTTCCCTTTTATCAGATCATAAAAGCCAGGATAAAAGGTAATTAGTGTTGAATATAAGATGATGATGATTATCATTCGAAGAATATTTGCTACAATCTCCTCATGTATTTATGATACATCAAGTCCAAGACTTTTGTCTAAATTCTCATCTATAGATTTGGCTTGTTTGGATAGTGAGATGAAATAAGATGAGATGGTTTTAGATGAGTTGAATAAAATACTATTAGAATATTATTTTTTAAAATTATTATTGTTTTGTGATTTGAAAAAATTGAATTATTTATTATATTTTGTATGAGAATTTGAAAAAATTGTAATGATGAGATTAAATGAGAGAATATGGGTTGAGAGTGTTTCTGTATCCAAACGGGACCTTGAATTAATCTCAGAGAGTAGATGCATGAAGCGGTGCTCATAGTACGTATTTATTGAACATCTATTACTTTTTGAGAAATTCATTCAGAAAGTTATAAATGTTTTGTGGCCTAGTTTATAGATTTAGGTCTACTTCTTTTTTATATAACTCTTTGTGATCTTCTTTTTTCCTATATTTAATCTAGTACAATTAGTATATGTAATTAATTTTGAAACAGAAGCTTTTGTTCTTATTAGCTAGGCTATATCATCCATTCCTATATATTTAATGACCATAAATTAAATCATTTAGGTTTAAAATCATTTGAAAGATCATGATGGCAAATTGGCAATAACTACTATATAAATTAATTGAAATTTTAATAGTATAGACCCTTCATGTCATCTTCTTTCCTTTATGTCTAATAATCTATTATAGTTAGTAATGAAAAATTAAGGTCAAATTCAAACAACAATACCATAAAGTGTTAAATATGACTTAAAAAATATATAGAATAAAATTAAAATTAATAATTTCTCCTGCACATTACGGTACTGCACCAGTAGTTTCTATATGAGTTTAACACAATGATTTTTTTCTTAAATATTTTCTTTTTAATCAAACAGAAACTATCATTGCATCAGTAGTACTCCTATTTGACTTGGGAGTAAACCGAGCTCCTTCAAGTCAAATGAAATAATTATATAACCACAAACTGTAAAGCACCAAAAAAATAAAAGATAAAAATAAAAACAAACGGAGAAAAGCACCCATGACTTAAAACAAAATAGCTCAAAATTGGGAGCTTTTTTGTCGTGATTTCTAGGATCAGCAGAGAAAAGCACATCAGGAATCTTTGTCTAGGGAGATCACCTAATTATAGATGAGTTGGAAGTTCTTCAAAAAAATCTTATAACCCGTCTTTGAGTCTATTTATTTGAGGTCAAGTTTACATGATATATAGGAACTCTTGTTAGAAGTCTATGATCATGTATTTATACATGAGAGTGTGAGAGAGAGAGAGAGAGAGAGAGAGAGAGAGAGAGAGAGAGAGAGAGAGAGAGAGAGAGAGAGAGTGAGTGGAGTAAGAAAAATCTAGAAGAAATTCATAAGAAAAAAATTGAGAACAGTAAAAAAAACTTACAGATCGGAAGTGCATGGGAGTGAGAGAGAGAGGTCGTTGAGGGGCGTAGCCATGGGTCGTGGAGTTTCTACGAATCGGGAGTGGGAGTGGGAGTGAGAGAGAGACAGAGAGAAAGTGGAGAGAGAGTTACAGGTAAGAAATATTCCTGCGTTTTTGTTGTCGTTCCCATGTGTGTAGTTGGAGTGAAAAATTAATATTTTAATGTTTGGTGAATCAATTGTGGTTCTCCATTTTTGGCCAACTACTATAGTAGAAATCCAAATTGTTTTAGAGATGCCCAATCCAATATAGGATTTTTTTGGTACAAATTATCTAAATTTTAGCCATCCTTCAACTTTGGCTATGCCAATGAGGATGCTCTTAGATCGAATAAAAACATGTGCAAGCAAAGAATTTAATAATTTGTGTACCAAAGTTTGCCATTGGAAAGCTCTGACTATATATATATATATATATATATTTATATTAATAAGGGAATGAATTGAGAGAGTGAAGAAAGCAGAATGAATGAATAGAATTTGGGAGTAGTAAAGCAGGGACCAGATAACTGGAATTATAAAATAAAATAGTAGACCAGATAACTGGAATCAGAACAGGACAAGATAACTAGAATTAAATGGAAATAATAATATATGAAACTAATAATAAAGAGAAGATAAGAAAGAGAAGATGAATATAAGTAGAAAAGGTTGTTTATTCAAATTGAAATTAATATGAAGGTGGGGAAATAGGTTTCTTAATCAACAAAAAGGCATTAGGGAGGCTTGCTTTCTGAGAAGTATGAATGGGAGAAGGGAGATTAAGTTCTGTCCTTTGTGATGAAAGTAAAGTAGCAAGAAGCATACGACCAATCAGTCTTTTGGGGATGGTAGTTATTCGATGCTTTTGAATATTTTTCAGTTTGTGTTGATGGATCAGTCATCAGATAGTCTTGGAGTGCCTTCTAAATCATGTCCAAATATATTACTATAGGGATCAGTAATTGAAGCTTCAGATCAGGATGCTTCTGACTCAATATCAGAATTATTCTCAACAATTTTATCATTGTTCTTTAATTGCTTCTATAGTAGATAAATCAAATCTTGTTTTTGTTAATCCTTAGATCAGATTCTTCTTTTCCTTGGATTTGGAGGATTTGTTAGATTTATCAGATTTAACATAAGTAGTAGGTTTAACAGAAATGGTGGCCTGACTGTTTGGATATTAAGGCAAGGTTATCTGTTTAATAGGAAAAAATTCCTAAATATTCTTTAGATGTGGAGCAGTCTGAGGAAAGTCACGAGCAACATATCTATTACATCTTGTGTGTGGAGAAATATATCCCATCACTTGACAAACCAATATCGGACCAGTAAATCACCATTTTGATCGTAGCTCCATTTCAATATCCAAAGGACTTTGTATCTCTTGCAAAAGTGGAGGAAGTAGGAGAGCTTTTGATTATGCTGATCCATTTTGAAAATAGTGGCAAAGAATTTGATTGCTTTCGGAAGTTTTTCAAGAAAAATTTCGGGAATAGGTCGAAATTGATGCACCATCGACGTATAAACCAGATGGGAAATTCAATCTTGATTTTTTTTTTTTTTTTATCAAAATTCAAAAACAAAAAAAGTGACATCTCTAGAGTCTAGAATAACATAAACTTGAACTAGGCATCAATATAGTCATAGTAATAATAAACAATGTCAGAATGTGGGAGCCTTTACTTTGTAGACGGATGGGATCCCCAATTCTTTTATGTGATAATATTTGGTATATAAGCACTATGGTTGATCAATTTGGTTTTATCGATCTTGTCATAGATGTGCTTAATAACAAGGGAGTTAGTCTGTACTAGAAAAGCAAAATAATATTGGAGCTTTTAGTAGGATTCTTGGGAATCCAATGAAAACCCATGGGAAAATAACTCGAAGTAGTTTTCAAGGAGTTTGTATATATGGACCCATTTGATTCAACATAAAACAAGCTCTAGAAGAACATTTTTTTAATGTACTCAATTTTTTAAGTAGGGTAACACTGAGTAGAATTAACAGGTTTGGCATAGGGATCATAGGGCATACTAAGAGTAGTTGAGAAGGAAACAAGTTTAATAATGAGAATACTACCAAGAGTAGTAAATCTATTAGCAATATCAAGGGGGTGATTGAAATAGTAGGTTCGTGTTTAACAATTCTAATATCAGGTAATTGGGGAGGAGTAGCAATCTTCTTCCCCTTGTTTTTTTTTTTTTCTTCTACTCATGATTTCTGTTGGAATTCACGAGTAAGGAAATCAAAAATGAAATTTTCAGATCCTCTAATGTAATCAATATTGAAATCAAATAAACTTAAAATAGTTTGTCATCTGGCAAAAATATGTTTTGATGCAATATTTTCAACATCTTTTTCTAAAACATATTTAGCACTTTTGCAATCAATGCGTAATAAGAATTTTTGTTTTAATAAATCACTTTGAAATTTAGAAATATATAGTACTATAGATAATATCACTTTCTTAATAATACTACAGTTAAGCTGTGTAATATTCTAAACTCTATAATGGAAGCGAATAATTTGTTCAAAAAGAGTCTGGTGAAACAATTTGTTTTAAAATGCCATCATAACCAATATCAGAGGCATCTGTTTCAACGATTTTAAAGGAACCAAAAGTAGGACTTCCAATGTATGGTAGAGTTTTAACATGTATTTTGATTTGTTTAACAAGAGTAGTAAGAATTTCAATCCAAGGTGGAGGGTTTGAGTGTAGTCTCTCAAAGAGTAGACGACATTGTTTCCTCTTGTCCTTGTAAAACTCTACAACATAGTTGAGAGAATCAATGAATCTTTGTAACTAGGTTTTATCAAGAATAACATTAGCAAATTTGTCAGCAAATTCGATAGCATGACTAATAGGTTGGATTTTGCTTTAAAAAATATCATAACCAATGAATCTAATCTTGGTTTGGAATAATTTAATTTTCTTAACAGAGACAATAAGATCATTTTGTCTAACGATATCTAGAAACGAATTCAAATGTTTCTAGTATTTATCAATAGAGTTTGAGTAAATAAGGAAATCATCAATATAAATAATATTAAAATGGGTGAATGAATTGAAAATATCATTCATAATGTTTTGGAATTCACTAGGAAAAATTTTAAGTCTGAAAGACATTACATTACACTCATAATGTTCAAATAGGGTAGTAAAAGTAGTCTTATAATTATCTGACTCATTAATCTGAATTTGCCAAAATCCTGATTTCAGGTCAAACTTGGAGAAAATTACTGCATTACCTAGCCTATGAATCATATCATTCTTGTTGAGGATAAGGTACATAATCCATTATAAGACTTTGTTTAATGGTTTGTAATTAATAACTAGGCGAGGTGTACCTCTCTCAATCTTTGTATTTTTTTGAATGTAAAATGCAGCACAAGAACAAGGAGATTTACTATGCTTAATAATATTCTTAGCAAGCAAATCTTGTATTTCGATTTTGCAAAATTCTAAGATCTCACTGTTTATATGAACAGGTCGAGCTTTTGGGGGAATATTTTTCTCAGAAAAATATTTAATATATGGTAAAGTCACAAAATGTTTCTTCCTATTCCAAAAACCATTTGGAATATTAGAACAAACATCATCAAGTAGTTTTTTGTTAAAATCAATGATTTTTTACTGTAATAATTTACTAGAAAATTGTTCAGAAATCTTTTTATATTTGATTTGCTACTATAGGAAATTCAAATGTTTTATTTTAGTAGAAATCAAATATTGTAAACTTTTATCAGTATCAATATCAAATTTTGAAGCAAATTTAAACTTTACTTTTTGACCAAAATGGTCAGTAATAATATCATCTTTTTCCTAAAGGAATAAATATAAAAATAAAATAAAAGGAATTCCTAATATGACTTTGTCAGTCATATTTTTAACAAATACAAAAGAAATTTTAAAACAAACATTATCTTGCAAACATGAGCAGTGTTGAACTCATAATTGATCTTCATCTAAGATCTATTAGTCGAAAATAATCTTTCAATAGATTTTTCATAATATTTACTAGGTACTATTCCTCTCAAGTGGTTTTCTAAAATTACTATTATTGTCTGTTGTGAATATGAATTTACTATGATTGCTATATATGATTGATTCCGTATATATATATATATATATATATAAACCTTATTATTCCTCTATATATGTTTGCAACCATAAATATCCGATCAATTCGAACCCAAAAGTTTCGATTTTAGTTAACAAGATTATAACTTAGGAAGAGCATATATATTAGTGTTTTGATTTTCAAAAGGTCGCCTTTGATTCAAATAATTTGGTGCGTCTAACATCTTAATTTCTCGCTGGAAGTAATGACATGAAAGTAATGACATGAAAATCATGAAAATCAAATTATTACCAAGTCTTATAAAGAAGATGGATTTTTTAATCCAACCCAGAGACAGAGAATTAATTTTTATTTCTTGAGTAGTCCCAAAACATGCCCAGGAGACTTTCATGGGTAAGAACTAAACAAATTAAAATGGAGTTGGGGGGAGGGAAAAAAGGAATGAAGACGAACTGATCATCGAGAAAAATAATTAAATTGTATTGGATGCAGCGTATTCTCTTTACATCAAAATGAGCTCTATTTACAGTAGAGCCAACGGAGATAGATAAAAACAAAACTAGAATAGTTGAACTGGTATTTCTAATAGCGTGGAACTTCTAGTTTGAATTCGATCGAAGAGTATGGTTGCTTTGTTGCTAGCACAAAGGACGTAAAAAAAGGTACGATTTTTTTTTTTTTTGCTTTATTGTTAATTCTGAAACTGTAGTGTGGAAAACCAGAAGGCAGTCAAGAGCCATGCTCAGAGGAGCTGAGACCATAAAATGTATATGTTTGCATGCTCCATTGATCTACCGTAAGATATATATCATATACAATCCATGTTCAATGATACATTCATGGCATTATATTCAAGATATATATACTCAACCAAAAGACCAAATTATATATATGGCCCCCAACTCTTTTGCCACCTCTTTCATCGTAGGTCGTTTCTTTCCGTTCAAATTCAAGCACCTTTTCACAAGGTTGGCGATTGCAATAATCTCTCCCTTCTCAGCTTCCTTCAAAACTTTATTATCAATAATATGAAACAAATTGTTTTCTTCCATTGCATTAAGGAAATATGTGGCTAGACTTTTGGTTTCTAGTATCCGTTTAGAAGAAATCATTTTTTCTCCGGTTAAGAGCTCAACTAGGACAACGCCAAAGCTATAAACCTCACTTTTTTCTGTAAATTGATTTGATTGAAAATACTCAAGGTCCAAGTATCCAAAAGTGCCATATACTAGTGTGGTCAAGTGAGTTTGATCAATAGCAACAGATCTTGAAGTCCCAAAGTCAGCCACTTTTGCTCTATACTTCTCATCTAAGAGTATGGTTGTAGTCTTGATGTCTCGATGGTAAATAGGTGAGGAAGCTACTGAGTGTAAGTAAAAGAGAGCTCCTGCAACTTCTGTAGCAATTCATAAATGCACCCCATGTGACTGGAAACTCCTCATTTTGATCATCAAGATATCGAGCAAGAGTTCCATTTGGAACGAATTCATAAACTAACAGATGAACTTTTGTCTCCAAACAACAGTCAAGCAATTTAACCACATTCCTATATTAATTCATGAAAGAATGACAACTTCATTAACAAATTCTTCCAATTTTTATTCATCAATCATCACAGATCTTTTTATTACTACAATTCTTCTATTCGACAACATGCCTTTGTAAGCAGTGCCTTGTCCACCTTGGCCAAGTATTCTATTTACATTAAATTGATTCGTGGCCACCTCCAAATCCTTTGAACTAAACAATTTGTTGCTCTCAACATTGACATAGACACTTGAAGATAGTTGTTGTTGTAACAATAGTCCACCATTTCCTTTGAAGAACTTCTCTTTTTGTTTAAGCATTTTCCTTTTCTTTATAAGTTTGGAACTTCCACTTCCAGGTGGTTTTCCGAACGGTAGAATTATCATTGTCTAGCACCCTCGTGATCGAAGGAGTACAAGAATAGGTCAAGTTCTTGTATTCCCTTGCCGTCGAGTTTTTTAGTATGAGAAGAGAAGTGAAAGAAGTATTGTCAATCCCCATTCCAATACTGTTGGAGTATAGCTTCACAAATTGAGAAAATGGAATTAAAAGCTAAAGAAGCACGTGTCAAAGTAGGAAAAGATGTAGAAAGTTAGTTATTTTTCTATTCTTGTATTTTATCTCTATAAATATATTCTGTACTTGTGTCAATTAATTAAGTCAATTACATGAAAGTTTTCTTCTTCATCTTCTCTGTTTCTGTTTTTGTATTCATTGAGTTTTATATTGAAGTTTTCATCAGAAAATTAACATGGTATCAGATTGAAAATCATACTTGCTTCCGCATATTTTCTTCTCTAACTTTTGCAATCTACATTGCAAACTCTGCTCAGGAATTTTCTTGAGAATCCTATTTCAATTCTTGCATTTTCTTGATAAAATGACGGAATCTTCACAATCTTCTCGTCCCTCTAATCCCCCTAATCCCTTAAATGATTCTCTAGCCCATATTATCTTCATCCTAGTGATAATCCGGGTCTCTCTTGGTCTCAGAAGTCTTTGTAGGAGACAATTACATTGCTTGGAGTCGATTGATCACTATGGCTCTAACTGTCAAGAACAAGGTAGCTTTCATTGATGGTTCGATTACTGCTCTTCCTACTAACCAGCGTATTAATCATACTACTTGGCTCCGTGCCAATAATTTGGTACTTTTTTGGCTCATGAATTCTATTTCTAAAGATATTAGAAATAGTTTGCTTTATGTAGCATCTGCTGTAGATCTTTGGAATGAGTTAAAAACAAGATATTTGAGAAGTAATGGCCCAAGGGTCTTTCATCCTGAAAAATCTCTAAGTTCCATAACTCAGGGTTCTTCATCAATCACTGAATACTTCAGTGCTTTCAAAACCTTATGGGATGAGTATGTTAGCTACAGGCCATTCCCAACTTGCACCTGTGGAAAGATGGCATCATGCACATGCAATCTTTTTGACTTCTTACTACTTCGACAGCAATCTGACTATGTGTTAAAGTTCTTGGTTGGGTTAAATGATTCCTTTGCTTCAGTCAGGAGTCAATTACTTATTGCTTTCCCATTGCCAAGCATGGCTAAAGTCTTTTCTTTATTGCTTCAAAAGAAAAGTCAAAGACAGCTAACAAATTCTGTCTACCATGAAACCCATGCCTTTTTAGTCAAATAGAATACTCAACCATTTGTTCAGTTAAAGTTTCCCAAAGACAAGCAGAAGAAGTCTTCTTTGTACTGCACTCACTATGGATATAATGGACATACAGTGGAAAAATGCTTCCAACTTCATGGATATCCTCCTGGTTGGACTGAACCTAAAGGAAAGTGAAATCTTCCTACTGCCCATGCTACTATTTCAACTAGAGAGATCTACATTCAAAATAGTAATGAGATTCAAAAGTTCTCTTTAACTTCTGAGGAGTTTACTAAACTACTAGCACTTGCAAATTCAAATCCATCCCCTACACCAGCTGTGAATCTTGTTTGTAACGCCCGTCCTTGGGGTGGACCTTTTTGGAAAAATATTTTAGAAAATACGACGGGAATTACCGTCCAATTTAAAACCT
This sequence comes from Pterocarya stenoptera, assembly GCA_003123785.1. Classification (NCBI taxonomy): domain Eukaryota; kingdom Viridiplantae; phylum Streptophyta; class Magnoliopsida; order Fagales; family Juglandaceae; genus Pterocarya; species Pterocarya stenoptera. The sequence goes on from QEOT01124034.1 coordinate 27,228, forward strand.
TTTACAGTCCTTCCCAGGGTGCAAGACTCTACGTTATAAAATAAAAAGTGCTTTGGTGATAAAAGGGTTTTGGAGTGGGAAATAAAATTCTTTAAAATAAAAAGACCTTTTCGTCCGTTTAAAACCTTCATGCCTAAACTTCCGTGCTCTTTCCCTTTGGTTGTGTCCCTCCTGGGCGTACTGCCCATTTAGTTTCCTGTGGAGGGAGGGGCACATATAAAAACTAAAATGAGTCGAATACTCAGTAAGCATTACTTCATACCGTTAAAATATAGCAACGTAGGTTTTCATTCATGCATTCATCATTCATACATACTATACATACATGCTTTCATTAAAAACATCACTGACGGGATTTTTTCTTCTTTAAACATGGTTTTCTTTTCTTTAAAACGTTTCTCCCGTCAGTGCCTTCATTTCTTAAAGAATTTCGTGCATTCATACATACATTACTTTTTTTTTCTTTTCTCTTTCATAGGCCGGTGCACGTTGTTACGCCCCGCGTGCTGGGGTTAGCGGCCTTTTAGGCCGATGGATTCGCTCGTGGCCACGGGTTGGAATCCCTTTCCGTCAGGGTGCAGCACTGGGTGCACTACCAGATACTACGGCCCGGCATTGCAATCTGCTCGTTCATTCATTGGGTACCCCTTTCCGTTCATTCCATATGGCCGTTAAGTGTTTTCATACATTCATTAATGCCACATGCCGTTCTTTTCATTCTTTCATTCATTCATGTCGGCTCTAAAGAGTTAAGGCATTCATTCATTTCATTTCATGGGCATGGGCATTCATTCATTTCTTTTCATTTCATTTCATGCTTTCATGAGAAAAACATCTTTTCTTGGGAAAACATTCTTTTTGTTTAAAAGCATGGGCTTAAACGTCATCTTTCATGGCCTCGTTTAAAACATCAGTTCTTAGGGACATTTTAACATCGGTTCTCAGGGACATGTTTTAAAACACTTTCTTCGCGTCTCTTTAAGCATTGTTCTGAAGCTCGGGGCAAAGGCCTCGAACTTCCTTTCTTTTCTTTAGAAAATACGTACAATAGATACATGTATAGTCATCCATTCACATGCATACAATTAATACTTTTGGGTGCGTAAAAATGGGCTTTCATAGAGGGGCCGTACATACGTATACCATTCAATACTTAGCATGCTTTTCTTTAAAACATCTTTCGTGTCCTTTTCTTAAAGCATCTTTCATGGAAAAACAGTTCATCTTTCTTTTTATCATATTTTAGAAAATACTCTAGAAGAGCATGAACGTAACACTTACCTAGACTCCATGCTACTTTCATACCATGCAGTCTATTCATGCGCGTGTCAGATGGCACCTACATGCATACATAACCTTACGTCATTTTCTATCTAGTGCATAAATAGCTGAACTACAAATAGAGCTATCATTTACTTAAAACACTCTCCTGTTATCCCGTGCTCTTTCACGTTTCTTACTATGATAAAACCCTTAAAGACCCATTACGGTCTCTACTTCTTTCAACCTTACGTTCTACCTCGAGTGCTTACTCGCTAAGGTGAACTCATGATTCCCCTTAGGATTAAGACACTAAGACCTATGTCTCATTCTTCTCATTAACCACATTCCGACGCATGACTTAGACTAACTAAGTCATGTATCCCATTCTTAGACAGTACCTTCGTCGTTACCCTTATGTATCTTAGCTCACTCTACTTCTCATGACCATCCATCTGTACTACACGGCTCCAAGCCACTCTGAGGCTTGAGCACCGTGTAACCATGCTTAGGACAGATTACCCATTACATATGGTGAATCCGTCCGGCACGTGTGTCTATCCAGACAACACACGTACCTTACTCCTTTATCTCTTAAGATCATCATTTAATACATTGGTCACGGACTCGTATGGCGAACACCATACTCCATTACCAACCTTCTCATAACTCAGCTAGCATGACCCTTCACGCTAGCCATACCTCATGACAGTTCATCCCAACACTTGACACGATGGGACTCTGTACATGAACACACCTTACGTCATGCCACATAGCTCGAGACTAAATCCCAAGCTATGCCATGACCCTGTCACGTCACCACACATACATCCTAACCCATCACAGTATAGCTTCATGATTGGCCACGTCACTTCATGACGTTGCCCAATCACGTTTCCGCTGCACTGCTCTGATACTTCTTGGCCACTTAGCACATACTCATGGCTATAAGCCAATCACATGGCGACACTCGTCGCCTTGGACTATAGCCATATCACTACTACAGCACATACCGCAACATCTTTACGTCACGCCATATAGCTTGAGACCATTTCCAAGCGACATCGCTCTTACGCTAACTCTTCACCCGTCGCAAGCATGATTTCTTAATCGACCACGTCACTTAGTGACGTTGCCCAGTCATGCTTTCGCTGCGCTACTCCAATACCTTCTAGCTACTTCGCACTTACTTCTAGCCATAAGCCAGTCACATGGCGACACTCGTCGCCTCGGACTACAGGCCTTATCTCACACTTCGGGACACTGTTCCACAGTTCCCGACACCATACATCAAGCTCTTCGCCCATTAACTACGCAATCACCTTTATCTTTGTGACACGCCATACGGTGTATCATTGCACTACATGGAGTATACTCCATTCACGACGCTCCGCCATATCACTAATATGGCACACACGCCGTACTGTGCATCGTCTCACCACATGGAGTACACTCCTCGCGTACTCCATCCACAATATTACGCCACGTCATCGCTATGGCATACACGCCATACGGTGCAGCATCTCACCACATGGAGTACACTCCTCGCGTACTCCATTCACGAGACTACGCCACGTCATCGCTATGGCACACACGCCATACGGTGCCTCATCTCACTACACAAAGTACACTCCACGTATACTCCTTACACGGCACTAGGCCACGCCACTACTACTGCACATACGCTACCATCACACTTCACAGTCTACAACACTACACAGCACACTTCCCAACTACGTCCAACACTTCACTACAGTACGTCACATCGCCACTATACAGCGAATCCTATAATACTAGCAGCACAGTCCACAATCTATACTAACAGCACAGTCCACAACCTAGTCAACTAGCTAACATCTAACATTTAATATAAAAGGTGAGGGATAGAAAGTTATACCATCGACGGGATAACCCGTGCGTCGCTCGCTAGCCATCACAGCGATGATGCCGGAGGAGCGTACGGGGTGGCTACACCGCGTACAGAGACTGTTTAGGCATTTGGATAGCTAGGTGTGGTCTTGGAAGGGCCTAGGGTGGCCTTCATGATGTTGGCAGGGAACATAACACGACAGCTCTAGCCGTGTGCAGTGACAGTCAGTCACGTGCATTGACTATTCATCACGTGCAGTGATCAACCCACCATGTAAAGTGGTGGTTTAGGCTTGGGCTCGGCTAGGGGAGGTTGCTAGTGGAGTCGTGGAGGCTCGGTGGTGGTCAGCACGATGGCCTAAGGTGGCTGGCCGTGCACTATGAGGGGAATAGGTGCCGAGGGAGAGTGAGAGAGAGTGTGCGGCCGTGGGTGGCAGATCGGGGCCATGGGTGGTACCGTTGGGTTCGTGGTGGCCTAAGGATGCCGGCTAGAGTGGTCGTTCGCCGTGGGTGGCGGGGGAGCCTAAACCCATGCGGTGGAGAGGGGGACTTCTGGAGGTGAAGGAGAGGCCTATTGGCCGTGGGTTTGCTGGAGGAGGAAGGGGGAGACCTCAGGAGTCTCGTGGTGGTGGCCGGTGGCCGAGCTGACCGCGCACGGCAGCGCTAGGGGGCTGCACAGTGAACCTGTGCATGGGTTTGCTGTGTACGTGCGTGGTGGAGGGCGGTGGCTGTATGGGAGGGGCTGAGGCCGCTGGAGGTGGTCGGTCGGTGGCAGGGGAGGCTGCCGTGGGAGAGGTGGCGCCGGAGGACGGCGCATGGCGGCGCTGGAACTCCTATGCCCGTTCGGGCTGTGCATGGCCGAGGGAGAGGAGGAGAGAGCGTGTGGAGGGGAGACCGGCATGGGTGGACTCGCCGGAGGGAGGGGAGGCCGGTGGTGGTGGTCGTGTGGCTCACCGACGCACGGCGGCGTCGGGCTGGGCTGTGGAGCTGTTCGGTGCAAGGGAGAGAGCTACACCGTGCAGTGCAAGCTGAGGGAGGAGAGAGAGAGGGGAGGGAAAAGTGAGGGAGAAAGAGAGAGAGGCTGGGGTTTTATCCTAAAACCCGACGTCTGGGGGTCTATAAAATGGTCTACGATGACCCTTAAATACTGATTTAAAAACACATAGACGTTTATTTATTTAAAAGCATTAAGAGGAATAAAGCTAGAATATTATTTAAAATAATATTCCTTCATCATTTATAAAATGATGAAGTCTTACTTAAAATATTTAAAAGAGTAAAACTATTAATTTAATTAAAAATTCCATCATTATTTAGATCACATAATATTTTTGGAGCTCTTCAAAGATGTTATAATTGAGTTATTTAAAATATTCTTTGGTTAAATAATAATAGGAATCTTCCATTTAAAATACACATAACTTTAAAGACAAAGCTAATTTTAGAAATCACGTAATATATTTAAAAACAAGCAATCGAGATCTGGCACGCGTAACGGGGCTCTTAGACACTAGAGGGGAGGAGCGGGCTGTCACATCACATTTGACGTAATTGCTTACGTCAGAAGAAGGAAGGAGGAGCAGGGTGTTACATTGTTACTTCCCAATTCTCTGGTAAACTACCACATTCTTGTTATTCAGTTTCTTCAAATTCATAGCATAGCTTTTCTTGGATCTTGGATACTGGTGCAATAGATCACATAATCTGTTCACCTCTCATATATTCTTATACACCTAAGCAAATTAATACTTCCATTAATCTGCCTAATGGCAACTCTGTTCTAGCCACTCATATTGATACTGTTTGTCTTTCGAATACATTATTTCTGCATGATGTGCTGTGTGTTCCAAGTTTTTCCTTCAATTTGCTATCTGTTTCCAAACTAACAAAAGAATCTAATTTTTTTGTATCTTTCTTTGATTCTTACTGCCTTTTATAGGACCAATCAGTAAAGAAGATGATTAGGATTGCATTTGAGAAGCATGGACTTTACCACTTATCTCAAACTGCCTCAAAAGAGGCTACCTGCAATCAACCGCAGTTTAATTCTTCATCATTTGTTTCAGCCATTACTCAAAATCAATTAGATCTTTGGCACTACAGATTAGGTCATGTTTCTAATTCAAGATTGCCTTCTCTTAAAGAATTAGAATCATCCATAACTCTTGATTCCATAAATGTTTGTGATATATGTCATTTAGCAAAGCAAAGAAAGCTTTCTTTCCCTATATCCAACTCTACTTCAAATAAAATGTTTGATTTGATCCATTGTGACATATGGGGTCCCTTTGGTACTATTTCATACTCTGGTTACAAATTCTTTCTTACCATAGTTGATGACTTCACACGATGCACTTGGGTTTATATGCTCAAAGCAAAATCTGAAGTCCCTTCTATACTTAAAAGTTTCTATAAAATGGTAGAAACACAATTTAGTGCTCCTATCAAAATATCAAGGTCAGACAATGGACCAGAATTTTTTTTAACACAATTCTATAATGATCATGGCATTATATATCAAAGAAGTTGTGTTGAAACTCCACAACAAAATGGAGTTGTGGAGAGGAAGCATCAACACTTGTTAAATACTGCCAGAGCATTAATGTTTCAAGCAACATACCTTTAATTTTTTGGAGTGATTGTGTGTTGACTACTGCACATATCATAAACAGAATTCCCACCCCTCTTATCAAAAATAAAACACCATTTGAAATGCTTTTTAATAAAACACCTAATCTCTCTCATCTCAAAGTTTTGGGTTGTTTTTGCTTTGCCTCAACACTTACAAATCACTGACATAAATTTGATCCAAGAGCCACCAAATGCCTTTCTTAGGTTACCCTTCTGATATAAAAGGTTATAAGCTGATGGACCTCAATACAAACAAGATAGTCATCTCGAGGAATGTAGTTTTCCATGAAAACAGTTTCCCTTTTAAAGCTCTTCCACCTATTTCATATTCTGAGACACATTCCTTCCTATTTCCTTCAACCAACTCTACTTCAGATTTCTCTTATGATCAAATCAGAAAAGATCAAAATTCTACTCCTCTCATTCAGATAGATCAGACTCTATCTTCTAATGAACCAATTTTACATACTGGTTCATCTTCTTTTCCTAATGCTCAGGATTTTTCCATTAACAATCAATCCTGCCAATCTGTCTTAAACACACAGTAACTCAAAAAATCTTCAAGAATTAAACAACCACCAGCTTTCTTGCACGATTATTATTGTGGTAATGTTTCTACTATTTCAAGTGCAAATCAATCATCTGCTTCTACTGGTTGTTTTGTTAATTCGGGTAATCTCTATTCTATTTCTGATTTTCTCTCTATAAATCGACTATCCACACTCATAAAGCCTTTCTAGCATCCATTTCAGCCTCCCAAGAACCCAAAACCTACAAACAAGCTGTCAAAATACTTGAATGGCAAGTTGCTATGCAAAATGAAATAAAGGCCTTAGAGTTAAATAAAACTTGGAAACTTGTTACTCTTCCTAAAAACAAGTAGACCATAGGTTGCAAATGGGTATTTCGAATTAAGTACAAAACAGATGGCACAATAGAAAGGCGATTAGTAGCTAAAGGATATAATCAACAAGAAGGCTTAGACTTCTTTGACACATTTTCTCCAATAGCCAAGATCACATCTATAAGGTTGATTCTAGATATAGCAGAAATTAAAAATTGGCATATTCACCAACTAGATGTGAATAATGCTTTTTTACATGGTGACTTACATGAAGAGGTCTATATGGAATTGCCCCTGGATTGGCTGCCAAAGGAGAAAATAAAGTTCGTAAACTTCTCAAGAGCCTTTATGGTCTAAAACAGGCTTCTAGACAATGGTTTGCAAAATTGTCAACTGCTTTACTTGATTATGGTTTCACTCAAGGAAATTCAGATTTGCTCTTTGTTCACTAAGAAATCTGAATCCTCTTTTATAGCACTCCTAGTCTATGTAAATGATGTTCTACTGACTAGTGACAGTTTTTTAGAAATTGAATTGCTCAAAAATTTGTTACATGACAAGTTCACAATTAAAGATTTGGGGGAACTCAAATACTTCATTGGCTTGGAAGTGGCGAGGTCTAAAAATGGCATATACATCTGTCAAAGAAAGTATGCCTTAGACATACTTGAAGACACAAGAATTCTTGGTGCTAAGCTTGCTGCCTTTGCAACGGAGTCAAATCTTAAACTTACTACAACAGATTATAATCTCTATGAAGATCCTTCAGCTTATAGAAGGATGGTTGGAAGATTATTATACCTAACAATCACTGGACCCGACCTTGCATATTCAGTTCAAATTCTGAGTCAATTTCTTGCCAAACCAACTGTTAGTCATTACCAAGCAGCTATTAGAGTACTCAGATATCTAAAAGCTACACCAGGACAAGGTCCATTCTTCTCTTCTTCGTCAGAATTGCAGCTAAAGGCATTCTCAGATAGTGACTGGGCAGGTTGTGTTGATACTAGAAGGAGTGTAACAGGTTTTGTTATTTTTCTAGGCAACTCTTTAATCTCATGGAAAAGTAAAAAGCAGGCTACCATTAGCAGGTCTTCTGCAGAAGCAAAATACAGAGCCCTTGCTTCAACAACATGTGAGATCCAGTGGCTCCTCTATGCTTTGCAAGACTTAAACATTAGCCACCAACAGCCAACACTACTCTATACAGACAGCAAATCAGCATTATCCATTGCTACCAATCCAGTTCAGCATGAGAGGACAAAGCACATACAAATTGACTGCCATCTTGTTCGGGAGAAGCTGCAACAAAACATCATTAAACTTTTTCACATTCCTTCAAGATTACAGCTGGCAGATATATTCACAACGCCCTTAGGCTCCCTCCCTTTTCATCACACTCTTCCCAAGATGAACATCCTTAATATACATGTTCGTCTTAGGGGGTGTTGGAGTATAGCCTCATAAATTGAGAAAATGGAATTAAAGGCTAAAGAAGCACTTGTCAAAGTAGGAAAAGATGTAGAAAGTTAGTTTTATGTTCTTATATTTTATCTCTATAAATACATTCTGTACTTGTATCAATTCATTAAGTCAATTACATGAAAGTTTTCTTCTTCATCTTCTCTATTTCTGTTTTTGTATTCATTGAGTTTTATATTCAAGTCTTCATCAGAAAATTAACAAATACCACTGGAACGGACATGTTTGAATTCGGCTGATCTGTGAAATTGTTCTCAAACCAATCCTGGTCAACCAAAAATGAGTACTTACATGATCCACTAGCACCATTAGTAGGGTAATTGGAACTTTTCGTCTCTATAGTTGCAGAGAATACTTGGAGATTAGAAGGGATTGTGGCTTGGCAAGAGTATGTGGCGTAGCAAAGACTTCCTTTTTTGAATGGCCTCTTGTCACAAGGGGATTCACACCCACTAAATGAATTCGAGACACCGAGCAATGACCGTATCGAGGCAGAGTTGTGGCAACCCATGACAACAAAGCTGTTTTCTTTGTCAGAGAAGACGAAAGGACTTTTCTCTAACTCCGAATGATTTTGGCATGGGCTCGGGTAGACATCGGTACAGCTAGAAAACATGGTACTATAGTTGACGCGAACTTTGCCTGCAAGCTCAATCTCCAGCACCTCCAGGTCGATCCTCTTCAAAAAGGGTTTTGGAAATCCCAGATGATCATAAGAGTCATTTTTGCAGACTATTTCAAACCAATTTCCGATGTAGCAACCATTTCCGATTCCACATACAAAAGCTCAAGAAAAAGAGATATAAACGATTAGTTTTCATATGCTTTATAATTAGGCTTAAAGGCTACGCACGTACATACACGTTAATATTGGTGGGATTTGTTGAAAGTAGTTCACCAGCATGTAGAAAACTAGGATTATATAATATTTGGAATAAAGGGATGAATTCCATCTTTGTAGAGATTGGCACATTATTAGATGGCCATCTTTCACCAGCTAGCAATTAAGCAGCTAAACTTGTAGGAATATTATTAGAGGAAATAGGTCATTTCTATTTAGCGTGGCGTATTAGATCATAATCTCCCACAAAATCGACCCCATGCAGTCACTACCCCCAACCTCCATTACGAGGTTCTTTTATAATTCTGTTAGGTTATATTTGAGAAGTGAGATGAGAATTTTTTATTTTAGATGAAAGTTTAAAATATTATATCTTAATATTATTATTATTTTGAGACTTTAAAAAGTTATTTTGGGATTTGAAAAAATAAAATTATTTATTATATTTTATTTAAGAATTTGAAAATGTTGTAATAATGAGATGAGATGAAAATTTTGTATTTGAACTTAGTTACCAAACCTAACTTTTTCCCGTTGATTTAAAAAGTCTTAAAATTGTTGGATTTTAATTCTTTAATTCTCTTAATTATAACAATTCATTGCATTAGTTATAAAGCCGACATAAATCCGACGTTTATGGCAGCCTAGTAATTTATCGACATTGACTAGGTAGAAACCATTTCCTTTTTTATAATAGTCATAATAAATTCCTATCAGAGGCCCTGTTTGAATACTAAGATTATAGGATGAGAAGATTTTAGATGAAAATTGAATAAAATATTATTAGAATATTATTTTTTAATATTATTATTATTTTATACAAATTTGAAAAGATTGAATTGTTTATTATATTTTATATGATAATTTAAAAAAAATTGTAATGATAAGATGTGATGAAACTGTTTCTGTATTAAAACGAAACTATATGTATAGTTTTTTTAAAACACGTACAGCTTCAACCGTAATTAATTTTCATATGAAATTATTTAAAGTTTGTTGTCACACGCACGTACACCAACAATATTCATAAGTTTTAATGTCTGTTGTATATACATAGTCGTACATGTCCCAAAGTCTGGTTGATATTATCGACCACGGCCGATAGGACTGAGTCGACCAATTACAAGTCCCCTTTTGACAGATTCCATTGCGTTTAAGGGCAGGCAATTAACTTGACAGAATGATCATGGATGGTCAGTTCAAATGTCTTACTTTGAAATTAATGTTTTTAATTTATTTTCTATATCTTTCGTCCACTTCTTCCAAATTCTGTTTCTTTAATTGGGTTGGTGTACAAACTTGTTGTAAAAATTAGTTTTTTAAAAAATAAAAATAAAAATAAAAATAAAAAAATAAAGAAAGGGAAAATAAAATATAAAAAGTCAATTTCAAGACAATTAATATATGAGCGGTGCTACTCCCACCGCTGGGAGCCACCGCTCTCTTTGTCGTTAGTGTAAAATTTGTGTTTTTTTTTTTTTTGTATTTTTTTATATATATATTTTCAATACATTTAAATATTTTTTTAAAAAATAAAAAAATTTAAAATATTATTAAAAAACACTTATTTAATCATTAAGTAAAAAAAATAAAAAAAAAATATTTAAATCAGAGAGGTAAAAACAAGCAGTAGAAACCATTGGTAAGAGTAGCATTTTTCTTAATATATAAACTATTCTATGCTGAAATAGGCAGACTATTTGGATTGGACAACGTTTTTTTTTTTATAATAACGGATCACTTCCATTCATGAAAGAGGACATACAAAGTTGACTTATAAAATAAGTCAATTACAAACGTTAGTAGAATCTCAGTACACTTTCGTGACTGACATAGTCTAGTTCAGACGGCAAATCTTTCAAGACCTAAGTCTAAGAGATAGCACAACTCTGTCTACGACAAAGGTCACAGTAAAACAAACTCCATATCCAACTAATCGGAATATGGAGACCAAACCCCACATCATCGCCTAAGTGGAGGGGGGAGCAACCTTTGGACCAAAGTCCGAAGACATTACATTTTGGGTCTTTTCTTGAAAAATAGACAAAATAGAAAATAAAATACATAATAAAACACTGTAAAAAGGAAAAAAAACAATGTACAAAAGGCTGCTGGAGGGAGAGTCGACCGTCAAGCTAGGGAGATCCAGAGGCGTTGGTGCGAGAACAGCCGCGCGTAGCAGCGGTAGTGGGTTCCTTGGTAGCGCGTGAGAGCCACGCGCAGTCGACCTCTGAAAACTCCGACCCGTGCATGGGCAAATCGCACTCCGGTTGAGGCCGCATTCGGTGGTTTTGCTGATCGGCGGCTGGGCATCCTCCAGGTGGGGCGCGTGGTGGCTGTTGGGTGCCGGCGAGTCCCGAACGACGAATCTCTCTTTATTAGCCTGAAAAAGAAAATACATGAAAAAAATAACAAGAAAACTAGAAATCAGCGAGAGGGAGGGAGGGGGTGAGGGGGAAGGAGTTAAGCTCCAACCCGCTCTGGGCGGAGGTCTGAAAGTAGAGGGAGTTTTAGAGAAAATGGAGAGGTTTTAGAGAGAAGAGAGAGAAGGTTTTTTCCCCATTTCTGGATTGGACAACGCCGAACTATTATCTTTTTCATCACCAAATGTGGGCAAATTTAAGACATATATAAAAAATTTAATACTATCCTCCAGTATTATTTTGTTATTAAAGCACGAGTGATGCTACATCCCCGCTGGGGTGTTGTAGCATATTTTTGTAGGTATTTTTTTAAGTTTTTTTTTTTATATATATAATTTTTTTTAATAATTTTAAATATTTAAAAAATAAGAAAAATTTTGTAATATAATTAAAAAATATTTTCTTAATTAGAAAGTAAAAAATTATTAAAAAAATACTTTTAATCATGAAGTAAGAAAAAAAATTACTTACTTCATAATTAAGAAAATATTTTTTAATAATTTTTAAAATTGTTAAAAAAATTATATAAAAAAATTTTAAAAAACACATATAATATATGCTACAATACCTCCAGCGAGACTCCCAGCAGGGATGTAGCATTTCCCCAATATAATATATGACAATTTGGAGAAAAAATCTTTGTTCAATATAAAATAGAACTGGCTTCCGATTATGAATAAATAAAAAATCTAGTTATAAACGATTATGCGCATTAATATGCGTATTCATTCAACATGATTTGTTAAAAAATAAATTTTATTGAAAATAATACTAATTTAAATTTAAAATATAGAGATATCAACATTAGTATGCATGTTCATAAATTTACTTATACATATCAAAATTCATAAAAAAAAAATAGAAATATTTGATTATTAATTTGAGATTAAGGGCAGTACGGTCAAATTATGTCAGGTTCACGGCGAGAGTGCAGTAAAAGTTGCCGTTTTGTTCTTTGACTTGGAGATATTGACCTCTTGGGATTTGGTCAAATTGCTGTTGCAGAACGCAATAATACAGAGAGAAACGGCCAGAATTAGTATATTTTACGATCGAGAGACCCAAAGACAGAGAACTTTGAACTTGAAAACTATGAAATTGGGAATGGGTCAGCCAATGGGCATGGAGTCAAACCACTCATTCAGCCAGTCATATTCTCCACATCTGACCCTTTCTTTTCTTTTATTCTTTATAGTTTTTCACTATAAATACAACCCTACTACCCTCTCTACCTCCATTCTCAACCTTTCCTCCATCCTTTAACACAGAACAGAAAAGCTCAATCTATATGGCTTCCCTACAAACTTCAACTCTGCTATTCTCTTCATCTTCTTCCTCTTCAAATAAAATCAATGCCGCTATTCATGTCCCAAAACTTCCAAGAATTCTTTTCTCAGTTCCAAAAATGCCAGCCAGAGATCTGGTTGATCAGGAACTGAACGCAAGACCTATCGAGTTGAAGTCGTTCAGCTCGGCCAGTAGTAGTAGTAGTAATGTGAATTCCCAGCTCTACGCTGTCTTAGAGGCCGTATCAGACAGAGTGGAGATGCACAGCAATGTTGGGGAGCAACGTGACAACTGGAACACCCTTCTTTTGAACTCCATCAACATGATAACTCTAGCTGCTTCTACCTTGGCCGGTGTTGCAGCGATGGGAGGCGCCGGAGTGCCGCTTTTGGCTCTGAAGTTATCGTCCGCGCTCTTGTATTCTGCAGCCACCGGGATGTTGCTTATAATGAACAAAATCCAGCCTTCACAGCTTGCTGAGGAACAGCGTAATGCTGCAAGATTGTTCAGGCAGCTCCAGACCCAAATCCAAACTATGCTTGCTCTTCGCACTCCTTCTCAGGAAGATGTGAAAAAGGTGATGGCAAACGTGTTGGCGCTTGACAAAGCCTACCCACTTCCCTTGGTAGGAGTCATGCTTGACAAATTTCCTGCAACGTTCGAACCTGCCATTTGGTGGCCTGAAAATCAGTGCAGAGAGGAAAACAAATCAAATGAAGGCCGCAAAAAGCATTACATGAAGATGGAGAAGAATGGATGGAATGAGGAACTGGAATTAGAAATGAGAGATATTATCCAAGTGGTGAAGACAAAAGACATTGAGGACTATGTAAGGCTAGGCAACTTGGCCTTGAAAATCAACAAGATTTTAGCCATCTCAGGCCCATTACTCACCGGCATTGCTGCCGTTGGCTCTGCTTTTGTGGGCAATGGATCGTGGGCAGCGATAGTTGCAGTGACTGCCGGGGCTTTAGCAAGCACGGTTACTAATTTTGAGCATGGTGGGCAAGTTGGGATGGTATTTGAGATGTATAGAAACTGCGCTGGATTCTTCCGCCGATTGGAAGAATCAATCGAAGTCACGCTTGAAGAAGGAGATTTGGAGAAAAGAGAAAACGGAAAGTTATTTGAGATGAAGGTGGCTTTGCAGCTAGGAAGAAGCTTGTCGCAGCTCAGAGAACTCGCCAGAAAATCAGCTTCTTCCCATAGCCATGGAACTGAAGTAGATGAATTTGCAAGCAAGCTCTTCTGATGGATTTACGCGGGTTTCTAACAAACTCGTTCTTTCGTTTCCTTGATTGTTACTGATCATACTAATTGTAAAGAAAATGTTGAACTCCGATTCTTTGATTCTTTTTGTGAAAAACTCTTTGTAAAACGTTGAAACATTCAACACTCAGTACTATTAATTGTATATCAGTTGGCAGAGTATCATTATTCATTTTTATTACTTGCACTTGTTGAAAGAGACAATCCGGGAGGATATAGTTGACGGGAAAGTTACTCATGAATCATGATCGGGGATTGGCTGAACATCTACGTGCATGGCAGACCGTCCAAAAAAAAAATATATGCATGCAAGTCCGCTTCGTAATTATTTTTAAAAAAATCAATAAATATAATTTCTCGTCACATATAATATAATGAGAAGGAAAATACCAATTTAGCTAGATCGAGCGCGGTTTCAATTTTCAAGATATATAAATATATATATATATATACTGAGAATTAATATAGAGATCATCATCTTCTCCATCTTTTCTGTTGGAAAGCAGAGTACCTAGTTATGCCATGCATATTGATATATCAAGATTGAAATTAACTTTCCGTTGATATATATGTCATGCACGTTCCCAACGACAATCATGTTTTTGAAACAAAAATAATTTTTAGGACGATTTATCATGAAGTCATTCAAGTAACAAAAGGGTATGGAATGCTTACTAATTTATTCCCACAGTACTCTTGTTGACATTAACTGTTTATTACTTTCGATGCTCGCGCGAATGCATTGAGTGAGCACATGATCATTAACACAAGCACCTGAAACAATACCATTTGCAATTCCATGATCAAGATCTCGATCGATCGGTTATATATATATATATATATATTTTTATATATATTGTACGTAGTAGTTGACATAATTCAAAGCTGGAAGTTGCCAGCTTGAAGGCCGAACGTAATAAGATGTTTATGAAATATATAGTAGTAGAATTAGAAGATCAATTTTCCCTCCTCACCTTCATTAAAAGATCTCTCACTTATGGCGCCGGAGGAAAACCTTAAAAATGGAACGAACTCACTCAAGAATTTATCCAAGAACACTAGAAACGCAATCATTAATACGTACTAATGATTCCAGGAAAGTTTAATTAAGTCATTAATATATATATTTGGCTTTTAACTCGATCCAAAGTACTGACGTTTTATCTAATAAATAATTATTATGAAATTTACCACTTAAATATATATACTTTTATAATGATCATACTACTTATTAGTGGTTTAATTATTTTATTTCCTTTCTTAATTAATATTTGTCGCAATAAGTCGAATTAATCCACAGCCAATCGTACTGATCACCAGTCAACTGAATGTTAAAGCAAAATCTTTTTAATTCTACAAGGATGTTGAGAGCAATTAAATGGTATATTATATATATATATATAAATATATATATTTATATATATGATCGGCCATGGAAGAAGAGGAAAAAAATCCCTAGGACGGAAGAGTACCAAGTCAATGAATTCAGAGAATCATTAATTCCCAGCAGCTAGCGTGTTGCGTACTCCCAAGAGAATAAACGAAAGTTCTGATGTGTTTGTTTGAAATACTACAAGTTTATTTATAGTTAATTATTATTTATAATTAAAATAAATTTATTTTAGTCATAAATAATTTTTTTGCAACAAATAAATAGTTACAAAAGAGTTGATGTTTGATGGAAAACAAAGTACACCAGTTTATAGTTTAGAATATAATGTGAAAGCATTAATTGCCTACCAAGAAAAAGAGATACCCAAGTGCTAGCTAGCTATTGATGCTCCAGCGCGATAGTGGTTGGTCATCATGATCATGTTTATTATTATTTCATAATTATGAAACAAATGATTCCATATTTTGAAAAAACTTGGCATCACCGACCCTCTCTCTAGAACTCAGACCCTTTCTCTCTAGAACCCAGACTCGTCTTGAAGCCAGCCAGAGGGGGTGGGAGCTTCGGCTCTCTCCCCCCTCCCTCCTCCCTACCTCCTCCTCTCTGTAGGTTTTTGTGTTTTTTCTTTGTTTTTGCAGGCCTTTTAGGGTGAACCGCCGTTTGAGGATTTTCCGGCGACCATAGACCAGAACGCGCCACGCCTCGATGCTGCCCGGCCGCCGATCTTCAAGACCACCGAACGCGGCATCAAACGGAACGGCGAGTGGCCCGCACGCGCAGGTCGAAGCTCCCGGCGTTCTCGGGCGCGTGGTTGCCACGCGCCACCGGGGAGCCCTCTGACGTCACCACGAGCGGCGGTTTTTGGCTTCTGCAGTCCGGCACTTCCAAGATCGGCCACCGGTTCCCCGTCCAGTTAGGCGAGTGTGCTACACGCGCCATAGCAGCCCTTTTGTCCACTGTTTATGCAGTCTGCTGTTGTGTAGTGCGCGTGTCACTGCAGTGTTCTTTTGTAATCCTTTGTTTGTAATTTTTTTTGTATTGTTGTTTTATTTAATAAAAATCCAAAAAGAAGTCCTCCCTCCGCGCTGTTGGATGGTGGGGTTTGGTGAACCCTACCCTGCTTAGTCAGGATATGGGGTTGTGTAACCTCTGTCGCGTACAGAGGTGGTATTTCTCTAAGACTTAGATCTTTAGAGATTTACTGTCTGGACTAGACCCTGTCAGACACGTATGTGTTCTGGGGAACTATTAACGATTGTAAACGACTTGTTTTCAAGTCATAGATGTATGTCCTATCTAAATGAAGGGTGATCCGCTTCTTTCAAAAAAAAAATAATATCAATAGTACACGTACCGCCGCTATGCACTAAAGGTTGAATAAATTATAATTATTTCCTTCAGCCAATAATCTCTCACACACACATACATACATACTTACATATATATATATACACATTAGGTAAAAGCACGTTTATTTAATTTATATTATTATTATTTTTTAAGAATTAATTTTTTATTAATAACGATGTAATATTCTTAGTTAAATAAATAGCGATGTAATGTTTATATAATTTATAAATAATTACACGTTGTGATATATTATAAAAAAAGAACATTAATAGAAACTATAACATAATCCTATAAATAAATATTTTACAAAAGTTTTACAAAAGTTGTTTAAGATAATTTTGATTCTAGGATAACAATCCAGCATTTTCCTCATCTTAAATTGCCTTAATAGAGAGGACACTAAAATGCCTATCATTTTGTTGTTGATTTTTGGGAGAAATGGGATGATTTGAGTCTTGGGGAAAGAGATCAATCAATGTAGCATGTGATATAACGTCCCGTACCCAGAAGGGTCAGAGAATTATTATCTGTCACTTACAACCATGTCTCTCAAAACATCTAAAACTCCAAAGCTTTCATAAATAGTACACAATCTCATATTTTCCAAATAACCATAATTCAAAACTCCATAAGTCATCAGTACAAAATAACATAAACCATCGAGTGTCCACAATCTCCCAATAATTTCAATAAAATAAAACGATATATCTTTAAGTTTCCATAGATCCTAATAACATAAAGTACTTCATATACTCAAGTTAAACCCTTCTACTAACAAATGTACCCTTAGGTACTCAACCTTCTATCCATATCTAGTTAAGTTCCAATTTCTTTTCCTGACCCCCAATTGGGTCATCAATATCATCTGAAAAATATTGAAAATAAGGGGTGAGTTATCAACAACTCAATAAGCAGAAAATTAACATATACTAGTATGTAAACATGAGCCTTTTCAGAAAGTTCAGAATGCATAAACAAAACATTTCATTTTCATATGCAAATCTCAAAAACTTGTTATCAGAAAATCAGAGCGACTTTACAATCTTTTAATACCAAAAGACCAACTGTTCATTTTCAAAGATACATTTCATATTCAAAGACCATTTTTATATTCGAAGACGTTTTGGCATAACATAACTGAACTTCTTCATCTTATCATATTGTATCATATCGTATCGTATCATATCATATACCATGTTTAACTCCCGTGGTAGGGTTGTGCTATCTCCGATGGCCAAACCAAGCAGTATCATATTGTGAAACTTTTCCTTTTTCAATCTCAGAGTCCCGAGTGTGCACACAGGAAAGAACACATAAAAGACCACTTTGTTCCCAAAATGGGTGCACTCATATCATATCATGTTGGTACCAACCATATCACGTGAACCAGTATTATCATATCAGAACCATATTTAGAAACAAAATCAAAACAGATAAGTATGCCAAAGGTTTTTCATATCCATATCATGTCAAAACACGTGCTAAACATATTCATATCATTTCCATTTGATAAAAAAACAAACCCAAATCATTTCATATCACATGTATAAAAATCTCAATGATATCATATTAGCTCTTTTGCATATTTCAGAAACATGTCAAATATTGCTCATATTTACACTTCTCATGTCAAAAGCATTTCTTTTCTCTTTTATACTTTTATCATGAATGAATGCAAAATATATACTGAGGTCATTTTTCACTTTTAAAAAAAAAAAACAAAATGCACATTTTTACACCAACTTCAGTTCATTTCTTTTTATGCAAATCTAGCATAGGAATCCCGCTTACCTGAAGTTCTTAGCTTTTCAGAAATTTCCTCAAAAATGCCGAACAATTATCAATCGTCACCTATAAGATAATTACGTAATTCTCGTAAATTTCTAATTGATCACGTATTCGTTATTTATAAGCTTCTAAAATAACCTATTTTAATTAATTCCTCAAAACCTAAAATTCTCATAACCTCAAAATATATCATCTCTTTCTAAAATTATCAATGTCCATTTAATAATTTCGACTAAAACATTAAAAATCTAATTTATTTACTATTGGGATCTTACTGTGATTTATAAAACTAAATAACATAACTATATCAAAATAATTATATGTAGAAAATCATACTTTTGTTTAAATTAAAAAAAAAAATCTTTTAAAAGGATTTAAAAATCAGATTTTGCACTTACTAATAATTCCAAAAATTTATTTATATTTACTTAATAAATATTCCGTTAAAATATCAGTCTCTTACAAATACCAACTTAACAATAAAAATCACAAGCGTCTAAGTCCAAAAATAAAAATAAAAACTACAACCCAAAAAAAAAAAAAAACCCATCCAAAACCAAACGTCGATTAAAGCTTTCATGATTAAAGGGCATAACGGTAAAAACCATTCATCTACTAAACTAACGGATGCATATAATATATATCTATATATATATCCTTTTAAGTAAACTACACGAGAACAAAACAGAGATAATGTGGCGGCAGCAACTTATCCCAGGAAAAACTAAGGGATAGCGACACCGAGAGGAAGGAGGTCGCGGCGAAGCTGGGTCATGGTGGATGGTTGCAGTTGTGATGGCGACATGTAGAAAGAGAGTGATGAGCGAGAGAGAGAGAGAGAGAGAGAGAGAGAGAGAGAGAGCTTGGCGTGAGAGAGAACGAAGCTCACTGCGTGGAACCAAGCGGCATGCGGCAGACAGGGGGGTGACAAATTTTCATCGTTGGTTTTCTGTGTAAACCTGTCTTGGCTGGTGGCACCAAGGAGTTGGGGTGGCTGCAATAGTGGCTCTATTTTGAGTGGCTAAAAGCAGAGGAGTTCGAGGGTGGTGTTTTAAGCAGAGAGGGTGGTGGCGCACGGCTGGAGTGGTGGACTTGAGTGGCTGAGGTTCCATGTGAGGGCTGAGCTCGATGGTGTAGCTATGCGTTGGCTTGGCTGGATTGTGGTCTGATATGGAGGAAGCAGGTGCACTGATTATAGTTGCAAGAACAGGGTGATTCACAGTTGTTGGTCACTCGGTTGGAGGTAGCCATGGTTCACAAAGGAGAGTGGATGCTCAGATGAGTTTGGATGGCTGAGGGCTTGAGGAGAGGGCAGTGGCAATGAATCTAGGGTTAAGGATGCTTAACACTTATATAAGCTATAAGTAAAAAGCGGATAAAACCTAAGGAAAAGAAAAAGAGAGACATGCATGAAAATGGAAAAAGGGCGGGAAACCGTGCGACACGGATTCTGGAAACGCTTCCACGGGCTGGGTCCCTTAGAAGGGAGCTAGGCTAGGAACAGACTAGGCTGGGCCCAAAAGAAAAATAAAAATCCACTCAAATAAGCCTAATTCGAAAATAGAAGAGTCCAATAAAAAAAAAAAAAGGCACAATAAAAATAAATAAGAGTCAAATAAAAACACTAAAACTCAATATTAATAAATAAAATAAATAAAGTCCAACAATAAAATAATTTAAAGCAAGGAGTAATTTAAATGCAAACAATAATTAATATCAAGAAAGCACATCAAAATAAATTTTACAACTTAAAAATCGAAAATTAACCCAACGATAAATACGATAAATTAAAACAAGAGAACCAATACTAAATAAAATAAAATAATCTTTCAATTAAAAAAAACCCACTAAAATAAAAGGTATCACATGTGAGAGACTTGATAGATTCCTTGTTAATTCTCCTTAGTGGGGTTTCTTTCCTAATGCTAAGGTTTATCACGGAGTGGTGGCCTACTCTGACCATTCACCAATTTGTATTAATCTAGAGGGTGAAGGGGAGCAATGTAGGTCTGTTAAGCCTTTTAAATTTGAGGCTATGTGGGTGGGAGAACCTAGTTGTGAGGAGATTGTGAAAGGGGTATGGGGTAAGGCCTCTAACCAGACCTGTATGGGCAGATTTACAGAATTGATACAAGAAAGTGGGATAAAGATGGGACAATGGTATAAGCTTTCTTTTGGAAATGCTAAACAGCAGCTTGTTAGCCTAGAGGAATTTACAAAAACTGGTTGAGAAGGATATATCTATTGATGTAGTTGGAGAACTGAATTTGGCAAGGGATGAGGTGCAGATTTGGTTGGAAAGGAATGAGGCCATGTGGAGACAACGTTCTAATGCCTTATGGCTTAAAGAGGGTGATGATAACACAAAATATTTTCATATGAAAGCTTGACGGAGAAAAAGAAAGAATAGGATTTATAAGGTTCAAGATGAGTATGGTCAATGGCAAGAAGGAGATAAGAGGGATAGGGTTATTCTATCTTATTTTCAGCAATTGTTTACTACTACTAATCCCTCTCTTAACAGCACTTCATTGGACTTTTTAGAACCTCTAACTGGGAAAGTAACAACTATGATGATTCATGAGTTGATTAGAGAATTTTCTGCTGATGAAGTGAAGATTGCTTTGTTTCAAATGGATCCCATGAAGGCACCAGGTCTTGATGGTATGTCGCCAATATTTTTTCAAAAATATTGGCATGTTGTTGGGGATTCTCTTACTTCAGCAGTTCTTCAATCTCTTAATTCAAGTTCCTTCCCTTCTGCTTTAAATCTTACTAATATATCTCTTATTCCAAAAAATAAATGTCCCTCTAAGATGGGTGATTTCAGACCCATAAGTTTATGTAATGTAGTTTATAAACTCATTGCTAAGGTCCTCTCTAATAGACTCAAAAATGTTTTACCAAGTGTTATTCATCAGAGCCAAAGTGCTTTTGTCCCGGGACGTCTTATATTCGATAATTTTCTAATAGCGTATGAGTTGGTTCACTATCTCAAACAGAAAAGGAGGGGGAAAAAAGGATTCATGTCATTAAAACTAGATATGAGTAAGGCCTATGATCGTGTTGAATGGGGGTTTTTAAAATCTGTTATGGAGGTGATGGGTTTTCATCAGAAATTTGTTGATTTGATCATGTGTTGTGTTAGTTCTGTCTCCTTTTCGATTCTAATTAATGGGGACCTAAGGGTCCATTATCACCAACTAGAAGCTTGAGACAAGGGGACCCATTGTCCCCTTACATTTTCCTACTTTGCACTAAAGGTTTAATATCACTCCTGAATATTGCTGGGATGAGAAAAGAAATTTCTAAGTTGAAAATCTGTAGGGGGCACCAAATATCAATCATTTACTATTTGCAGATGATAGTATTATTTTTTGTAGAGCAGAGGTGGATGAAAATAGAAGAGTGCAAAATCTGTTGGAGAGATATAAAGCTGTTTCTAGACAGAAAATAAACAAAGAGAAAACTGCTATTGTTTTTAGTGGTAATGTGGAGGTATCTACAAGAAGTGAGATTAAGAAGTTATGGGCTAATTGTGAAATACAGCGGTATTAGAAGTATCTAGGTCTTCCACCTGTCATTGGGAGAAGTAAAAAACGTGCTTTTGAGTCTGTTAAGCAGAGAGTGTGGCAGAAATTATTATCTTGGAAAGAAAAATTGTTGTCACAAGGTGGGAAAGAAATTTTATTAAAGGCAGTAACACTCTCTATTCCAACATATAATATGAGCTACTTTTTACTTCCTACTGGCTTATGTAATGATTTGGAGGGAATGATGTCTCGGTTTTGGTAGGGGCAGAAGGGGAATGAGAGGAAAATTCATTGGTTGAGTTGGAATAGAATGTGTCAAAATAAAGCTAAAGGAGGGCTGGGGTTTAAAGACTTAAAAAGTTTTAATTTAGCTTTATTAGATAAAGAAGGATGGCGTATATTTCAAAATGAGCATTCTTTGGTGCATAGATTATTGAAGGCAAAATACTTCCCTCAGACCAGTTTTCTTAAAGCTGGTTTAAGTAGATGCCCATCTTACACATGGAGGGGTATATGGGAGGCAAGGAAGTGGCTTATTGCAGGTTGTAGGTGGAGAATTGGGGATGGAAGAAATGTAAATATATGGCATGATAGGTGGATACCAGGGCATAATTCTTTACTAGATGAGGGTGCTGGGGTGAGGGAGGTTGCTAGATTACTTTCAGTTGATCCTTTGTTTCAGACTATTGTCAAACAGTGGGATATTTCTAAACTCAGAACTCTCTTCAATCCAAATGTGGTGGCGGATATTCTAAAAGTGAAATTATGTTCTACTGTTGGTGAGGATAAGAGGGTGTGGTCTTATGAAAGAAATGGTATTTTCAATGTTAGGAGTTGCTATCGTTTCATCTTTGAACAGATTGGGCTTCAAGCAGCAGAATCCTCTAACGTACAAGATAAGCATGTTCTATGGAAGCACTTGTGGAAAATGAAGGCCCCAAGTAAGATCAAAATTTTTGCATGGCGTGCATGCAAAAATGGCCTTCCTACTGGGAAAAATTTAGTGTTGAAACATGTTCTGACAGAGGTTAAGTGCAGATTTTGTTCTTCTGATGTTGAAGATGTGACTCATGCTGTTGTGACATGTAACTCTCTGCAGGGTTTGATGCAAGTGTATTTCCCCGGCTTGGTCTTTGATAGAGGTAAATCAGTGTGTGAACTGGCACTGGATCTTTGTGAAAGAAAAATGTGTGATAAGCTACCAGTCTTTTTTGCTCTGGCTTGGGGTTTCTGGTTTCGCAAGAACAAACTTATACATGAGAATTTGCTGTTACAACCAAGGCAGGTTGTTGATAATGCCTTATCTCTATTAAGAAGTTTTAATCAAGTTAAAAAGAAGCCAAGGGTTCAGTTAATGCAGCATTATAAATGGCATCCTCCACAGTCTGATTGGTTGAAGTTAAATGTTGATGGTGCAGTTTTTCCTGAATTGGGGAAGATGGGTATTGGGGCTGTTTTGAGAGATGCTTCCGGGAGAGTTGTTTTGGCTGCAAGTAAAGCTGAATTAGATATGGATGGGATTGAGGCGCTAGAACTTATGACAATTTTCAAAGGTTTGCAATTGTTTGCTACTATGGATATTTTGAAACTTGTTGTTGAAAGTGATAGTTTGCTTTGTGTTTCGGCTTTACAGGGGGATAGCATGTGCGATTCCTTGCTTGGGGGTTTATATTCTAAAGTTAAACAGCTTTCTTTACATTTTGAAAGTTGTGTTTTTTCACATGTGTATCAGGAAGGAAATATGGTAGCTCATATGTGGGCTAGGAATGTATATAAGGTGGAGAATATTGTGTTGTGGTGGGATTATGTTCCAGACTGTACTTCTCAAGCCTTATGGCTTGATAATTGTTTGTAGCTATTGTTTCCATTGATGAATGAAATTCAGTTTCTATCAGGAAAAAAAAATCATTCAGAGAAAGAAGTCACTCCCTTTCGCGTCTATAAACCTAAGATTTTCTTCTTCTGTCTACTTCTTTTCTTCTCTACGCCGACACATTCATTTCTTCTCGACTATTCTTCTTTTCTTCTTTCCTCTCTCCTCACACTTTCTTCTCTACTCTTCTTCTCCACCCTCTCTCTTTCTCATTTTCTCCGCTCTGATACCAGACTTCTTTCTCTCTTCGTCTTCCATCTTTTCTTCGTTTTGTATGTTGTTTTCGTCTTCATCTTTGACACTTCTCTCTTCAGGTTTGTTACTTGCAGCGTTGGGCTTGTTTTTGTCGTTTTTGTTGTTGTTGTTGTTTTTTGTTTTTTTTTTTTTTTTTTTTTTTT
>QEOT01124034.1:77250-128384 GCA_003123785.1 Pterocarya stenoptera
CTTTTTAAATTCTTCAGTAGTTAAACTAAACCTTTGGTTCTCGTTACTATTGTTAATGTAGACCTCTTCAGTTGAAATGGCTGCATGTGCAGATGGAAGATTTCTTTTGCCCTTAGGTCAAGTCCATCTAGGTGGATAACCATGCAATTGAAAGCATTTGTCAATTGTGTGACCATTGTAGCCACAATGAGTGCAATGTAGTGAGGACTTCTTCAATTTGTCTTTAGAAAACTTGAACTGAGTAGTCTGATTAGGTTGAGTAGAATGCTTTGCAAACAAAGCATGTGTGTCAGTGCTTGTGTAATTAGTCAATTGTCTCTGACTTTCTTCTTGAAGCAGCAAAGAAAACGCTTTATCCATGCTAGGCAGTGGAATAGCAAGTAATAATTGACTTCTTACTGAGGCAAAAGAGTCATTCAGGCCTATAAGAAACTTCAATACATAATCTAACTGCTGTCTGAGTAGCAGAAAATTGAACAATTCACAGGTACAAGAAGCCATCTTGCCACATGTACAAGTTGGAAATGGCCTATAATTGACATACTCATCCCACAGAGTCTTGAAAGCACTGAAATATTCTGTAATCGAAGATGAACCTTGGTTTATACAACTGAGGGATTTTTCCAGGTGGAAACCCTTGGTCCATCACTTCTCAAATAACTTGTTTTTAATTCATTCCAGAGATCTACAGCAGATGCAACATAAAGCAAGCTATTTCTAATATCTTTAGAAATAAAATTCATGAGCCAGGAGAGTACCAAATTATTGGCACGAAGCCAAGCAGTATGATTAATAGGCTGATGAATAGGAGGAGCAGTAATGGAGCCATCAATAAAAGCTACCTTGTTCTTGACAGTAAGTGCAATGATCGAGCGACTCCAAGCAATGTAGTTGTCTCATGCGAAGACTTCTGAGACCAAGAGAGATCCCGGATTATCACTAGGATGAAGATAGTATGGGCTAGAAGAATCATCTGAAGGGTTAAGAGTACGAAGAGATGTTGAAGAGTTGGAAGAATTTTGTTCTGTCATGTTACCAAGAATTGCAAAGAAAATGCAAGAACTGAGAAGCAAGATTCTCAAGAAAAATTCTTGAGCAGAATTTGCAATGCAGATTGCAAAAGTAGAGGAGAAAGAGGAAGAAGAAAAAAAAATATATGCGGAAGAAAGCGTGATTTTTAATTTGATACCATGTTGAGAATTGATAAGAAGAAGAAAAACAGAGGAGGAATGAAAAACTTATGTAATTTGATCTGAACGAAATGAGTTTACTTGATATCTAATACATGAAAGTCTTGTAATATTTATAGTACATAGAGAAAGTAACTGCATAACAGAATAACAGAATTAAGTCTTCTTCGGCTCCTTCTCTGCCTTTATCTTTTCTTCTTTCGATTTCAATTCCATGCTGTCAATATGAGAGGCTATACTCCAACAACAATCATGTTTTTGATTTTTTGGACGATTTATCATGAAGTCATTCAAGTAACAAAAGGGTATGGGATGCTTACTAATTTATTCCCACAGTACTCTTGTTGACATTAACTGTTTATTACTTTCGATGCTCGCGCGAATGCATTGAGTGAGCACATGATCACTAACACAAGCATCCGAAACAATACCATTGGCAATTCCATGATCAAGATCTCGATCGATCGGTTTTATATAAATATATATATAATATATATATTGTACGTAGTAGTTGAGATAATTCAAAGCTGGAAGTTGCCAGCTTGAAGGCCGAACGTAATAAGATGTTTATGAAATATATGGTTTATGAATATATAGTAGTAAAATTAGAAGATCCAATATAGAATTTTTTTTTTTTTTTTTAAAAGAGCCATAGTCATGTGTCTAAAAGTGATCCCTCTCCACTTTTATTAAAAAATTCCTCACTTATCACAGAAAAAAAACCTTAACAATGAAACCATCTCACTCAAGAATTTATCCAAGAACACTAAAAACGCAACACCCCCCTTAAACAAATAAAACCATCGCTAAACCAATTAAAATCTGTGTATTACATATGCCGTACCCATTAATTCCAACCTGAATAGCCCTCTCACCACGCGTACGTACGTCATATATATGCATGGTTGGCAGGTCGATCGGCTCTAGTAATACGTACTAATTATGATTCCAGGAAAGTTTAATTAAGTCATTAATATATTTGGCTTTAAACTCCAAAGTACTGACTATTTAAGAGAGTAATTAATTACGATCGTTACAAAAGTTAGATGTTTTATCTAATAAATAATTATTATGAAATTTACCACTTAAATATATATACTTTTATGATCATACTACTTTTTAGTGGATTAATTATTTTATTTCCTTTGTTAATTAATATTTGTCGCAATAAGTCGAATTAATCCACAGCCAATCGTACTGATCACCAGTCAACTGAATGTTAAAGCAAAATATCTTTAATTCTGCAAGGATGTTGAGAGAAATTAAATGGTATATTCTATATATATATATATATATATTCTATTTATATGATCGATCGGAAGATCAGTACCAAGTCAATGAATTCAGAGAATCATTAATTCCCAGCAGCGTGTTGCTTACTCCCAAGAGAATAAACGAAAGTTCTGATCATGCGTTTGTTTGAGAGTTGATGTTTGATCGAAAACAAAGTACACCAATTTATAATTTAGAATATAATGTAATAGCATTAATTGCTTGCCAAAAAAAAAAAAGGATACCCAAGTACTAGCTATCATGCTCCAGTGCGATAGTGGTTGGATATCATGATTATGTTTATTATTATTTCATAATTGTGAATAATATCCAAAGTACACGTACCGCCATGCACTAAAGGCTGAATGAATTATAATTTCTTTCGGCCAATAATCACACACACACATATTTATATATATATACTATTTAAAAAAAAAAAAGAGAATTCCATTAATAGAAACTCAACAATAGTCAAGAATACGATGGGGAATATTTCCCCTATCAACAGAGGAAATGGAATGTAACAGTGCATCCCTAGCAAGCTTGTGAGCTGCTTGGTTTCCTTCCCTCCTTACATGTGTAGCTGACCAATCATCATAAAGATTCAACTGGTTCTTTACATCTTCTATGAGCATACCCATTACTGACCAATCCTCCTTCCTGCAGTTAATAGCTGAGATGACTACCTTCGAGTCTCCTTCTAGGATGATCCTTTTAATTCCCATTTGTAAACCAAAGCAAGATGCTTCCATAGCTCCAACAGTCTTTGCCAGTAGAGGGTCTGGATAAAGGGGTTTGTATTGCCTTTAGGTTGCCACTACCCTCCCATTCCAGTCCCTTATGATTAAGCTTATCCCAATCTTGCACTGAGTCTTATCAATAGCAGCGTCCCAGTTGAGTTTGTAGACGTTTGCAGGAGGTGGGTTCCATGTGTGGATCACAGGCTGCAAAAGTCTAGGTTGATCAAGATCACCCGTTGGGCCATTCCTCAACTCAAGAAGATTATCCTTAGCCAATTTTGCTATTGAGTTGGGGCACCTGAACTCTTGCTAGAATACTAAGTGGTTTCTCCTCATCCAAACTCTTCTTGCCACCACAACAAACTCTTCAACTAGTTCCTTACCTCCTGTTGCATACAGTTCTAAGATGAAGCTCTTGATGGCAAGTTTAGGGGATGAAAGTTTTTGAAGTTTTTTAGAGCACTGGTGCCAAACATCCTGAGAAGCAAGGCAATTCTATATGGCATGCATAACATTTTCCTCTTCCAAAAGACAAATAGGACAGGAAGGCTTCTCAATCATGGCAGGCTCTCCATAGAAACTGCTTGTCAGCAGGGGTGATCTGTAGTTGCCATATGCTCGATCAAACACTCTCAACACTAGAGCTACTTGAAGCTTGGCCTTTCATAGATTCCATTAGGTCCATATGCAAGTGGTAGGCACTCCTTACTGAGAAAGACCCGTGAGTTGTACCTGACCAAATTAGCTTGTCCAGACTGTTATTGTAGCTAATTGGGATATGCAAGATCAGTGTAGCCTCTTCAGGTAAGAACATCTCCTCCACCATGCTAGTCTTCCACTTTTTTGAGCATCGGTCAATCAAACACCTAACAGAGGCCTCAGGGCCCAATACCCTCACTAGACTCCTGAGTTTAGCAGAATGTAGGCTAGGAACCCACTTGTCCTCCCAGATTTTAATATCTTCACAATTCCCTACTCTCCATCTAGTACCCCTCTTTAAAATTTCTCTAGCATCCAAAATGCTTCTCTAGATAAATGAGGGTCTGCTTCCTAACTTGGCTTGAAATAAGTCACTTTGTGGGAAATACTTGGCTTTGAGCACTTGGGAGGCTAGAGCTTGAGGATGGTGCAGTAGCTTCCAACCTTGTTTTGCCAGAATTGCCAAATTGAAACAGTGGAGATCTCTGAATCCCAAGCCACCAGTAGCTTTCGATTTATCCATTGTCTTCCACGAGATCCAATGGACTTTCTTTTCCTCTTCAGGCTGGCCCCACCAGAAGCTTCTCATCACTTTGTTAATCTCATTTAGAAGGGATCAAGGGAGTTTAAAGAACCCCATACTATAAGAAGGCAATGCCTACACCACAACTTTAAGGAAAATTTCTTTTCCAGCTTAAGACAACAACTTGACTTGATGGCTGCTAACTCTCTGTCTTACTCTATCCAATATAAGCTTGAAGGACTTATATCTTGATCTTCCTATTAAGGAAGGAAGTCCCGGGTATTTCTCATAAGGGAGGCTCGACCTCACCCCTGCAATGCTCAAAATGATTTCTTGATTTTCTTTTGGTTTTTGCTAAATTGTATTGAGGTCTTTTTTTTATTTAAGCATTGGCCTGAAGCTTTTTCATAGGTGTTTAGCAAGAAGATCAGTCTACTCCATTCAAGCAAATTGGCTTTGCAGAATAGTAGGCAGTCATCTGCAAAGAGCAGATGGTTTAGATGGATTCTGCCTCTTACAATGGGAACTCCTGATATGGCTTTAGAAATTGCTGCATGATTGAGGCTTGCACTTAACACTTCTGCACAGAGAATGAAGAGGTAAGGAGACAAGAGATCTCCTTATCTAATTCCTCGAGGAGGCTTGAAAGGTTCTTGCAGAATTCCATTAATGAGGATGGAGTAAGACACGGATGCCACACACTTCATCACAAGTCTGATCCAGGCTTCAGCAAAACCCATTTTCCTCATTACTTCTCTTAGGAAGTCTCATTCTATGCGATCATACACCTTGCTCATATCCAGTTTCAATGCCATGAAACCCTCTTTCCCTTTCAATTTGCAATTCATGGAGTGTAATGCCTCAAAGGCCACAATGATGTTATCTGAAATTAGTCTGCCAGGGAAAAATGCAGATTGGGTGGGGGAAATAATGTCTTGGATGATCAGTTTCAACTTGTTGGCTATGGATTTTGAAACAATTTTATACAAAACGTTGCATAGGCTTATAGGTCGAAAATCAGATACTTTTGAGGGGCAATTGAGTTTAGGAATGAGGGCAATATGAGTAGAGTTTATAGAATCTAGCTGACCTTATGAGTTAAGTAAGAAGAAAGCAGCTTCACTTACCTCTTGGCCCACCGTGCCCTAATGATTATGATAGAAAGTTGGAGGGAATCCATCAGGCCTTGGTGAGATTAGGGAATTCATGCTAAAAAGAGCTTCTTCAACTTCTTGCCTTGTGAACTTTCTAAGTAGCTTTGAGTTCATATCATCAATGACAGTTTTGTCTAAGTGCTTTAGGCAAAGAGGGATGCCTTCAGGGCAAGAGGTGGTGAAGAGGCCTTTGAAGAAGGTCTGGAGTTTTGCACTAATCTCCTCCATTGTCACTGCCTCTTGTCCAAACTCATCTGTAACTTTTATAATGAAATTTCTTTTTCTTCTTTGGGTAGCACACTGGTTAAAAAAACTTAGTATTTCTATCATCTTCCCTCAGCCATTTCTGTTTAGCCCTTTGTCTCCATTTTTTGTCATCCTCCTCGAGTAGTTTATCTAATTCTTATTTTTTGGCTCTTTTGGCCTCTTTAAGGATCCCTGTATTGGCCTTTTGTAGGTCAGAAAGATGTTGACTCTTGGCTTGGATCTATTTTTTAGATCCATTCGCAGTTGCACTTCCCCATACTTTAAGCTTTTCTTGGCTTCTGGACAAGCCTGCAGTTGCCACCTCAAATTTGTTTTGTGCCATACCAGTGCCCTGCCATGCCTTTTCGACAACCTTGTGACATTCCTCTATGAGAGCCCAGCAGGCCTCATAACGAAAAGGCCTCTTATTTCTGGTTAAGAACTAATCTCTGAAAGAGATGAATATAATTAGAGGTCTATGATCATATTTAAAGGCAGCCACTGTTTTCACCAATGTACTTGAAAACAGTTCAATCCATTTTGCATTAGCACAAGCCCTATCCAGTCTTTCCTTGGTGAATTGTGGACCTTGTCTATTATTACACCACGTGTACTTGTCACCCGTGTAACCCAAATCACTCAAACCATTCTTAATAAGGCCTTGTCTAAAAGCTTTCATCTGAGAGTAGGGTCTAACACCCCCTCCGTACTTCTCTCCATTATGCAATATTTCATTATAGTCCCCTACACAAAACCATGGAACATTATCAGTAGGTTTTAGTGCTTGCAGTAAGTTCCAGCTGCTGTATCTCTTTGATGCTATCGGGTGTCCATAGAATCCCGTCATGAGCCACTCCCCCTCACCACCCCATTGTTTGATAGTGAGGGATATGTGATAATGAGAATAAGATTTTAGGGCCACGTTCAATTCATCCTTCCACAGGAAAGCCAGACCACCACTTGCCCCTCTACTATCCACCTTGAAACAGTTTTGCATACCTAGCCTTAACTTCACTTTCTCCAGCTTTTCTCTGGAGCACTTGGTCTCAATTAGGAAAATGAGACTTGGGGCCTTAGTCTTCACCAGAAGGTGAAGTTCATGAACTGTCCGAGGGTTCCAAAGCCCTCTGCAGTTCCAGCTTATGCAATTCATGGGTGTTGGCGGGGCTGTCCAGCAGCCTCCACCCATTTTCCTTCCTTAACCTCCCCCATTGACAATAGATTAAGTTTCTGTTTTTTGCTAACTTCTGATAAATCAGTTTCATTATGAGTCGAGTTAAAGTTCCTCTTCAAAGGGTTAATGGAGTGGCCCTTTTGAAAGTGAACTTGAGAGTTTTCGACTAAAACCATATGTTGGGCCCGTGCCCTCCTTTTCCATTGTGGTTCCTTTTTAACTTGTGCCAACTGATTAATCTTAAGGAACAAAAACTGGTTTAGTGAATTAACCTGGGATGCAATGGAGGCTCCCACTTCTGCCGTTGGAGAGTCATCTTTCTGCCTGGCAGGTAACATCACCAAATCAGCTAAGTCTCCTGAGGGACCACCACATTTTCCAGCAGGGATTGAAGTTTTCAACCTAGCTCCCGAAAATCCTCCCTTTAGATCTTTCCTGTCAGTTTCCCTATCATTAAAAAAAGCACATGTTTGACCTTTAGCAGCAGTAGGTAGTTCTGGTGCATTCCCCTCAAGGCTTTCCCTTTTAGTCAAGTCAACTAGCCTCTCCTGTTGGACCTCCTTTTTAGGACTCGGGAAAGAGTGATGGGCTGCAGGAGAATCCTGAGATTCAGAGGACTGATTGAGGTCGATTGGATTACCTCTCTCCTCTGTCTGTTCTTGCTTCTGCCATGGCTGTTCAAAGCTCTGACCACCACCCTCGTATCTCTTGGTAATGGTGCTACCAGCCCTTGGAGGATTTGCACGCAGCCAAGAGCCAAAATCATTGCTAGGCATACCATTGCTACCCCGAGGTCTCTTCGAGCAACCATCTTCCTTATGCTTGATAATTCCGCACTGGTAGTAGAAGGACGGGAGTCGTTCGTATTTGATTGGCAACCATACCTGCTTATCCTCCAGTTTCAAAAACCTCCCTCAGCACAGAGGCCTAGTGATGTCCATCTCCACTTTCATCCGTAAAAAAGGACCCCATGCACTACCTGACCCATCGGTATCCACCTCCCAACTCCTGATCCCACTTGCGTTCCTATTCCCTGAGTCATGCTCACCAATGGCATGTTATGAACTTGGATCCAGAAAACCTCAGAAGAGAAAGTGGACTCCTCTTGAGCTTTAGTCCCATCGCGATCTTCCATGCACACCAAGAACCTATCAAAAGTCCATGGCCTACCGAGTAATAACTTTCGTTTATCCTATAGGTGTTGAAACTCTATCAGGAATTTGTTATGACCCATCTCTTTAAACTGTACCCAACCTTCCATACTCTAAACCTTTGCCATTGTATTGCGAAAAGCTTCTTTGTTGATCATTCTCTCAAAGATGACCAAGGCCATGATGCATAACTTACCTCTACCAATTTCTCTTTCGACTTCAGACTGTGGAAACTCCATCTCAGCTCTCTCTTGTTCGAATAAGGTCTAGCTTTTCCATATCTTCTCCAGCTCAGTCTCCATTGCACCCCACAACCAACGTGCAAGGAGACCACCTTTGCTATCGCAAATACTAAACCTCACCCTCTAAGAGGAGGACCTCAATGGGTTGATAGGGTAATAAGACTCCATCAAATATATATATATACTAGGACAGAAGCAACGTGCACTTTTGCCTGGTTGGCTGATATGATTATTTTAGAAAAATAATATGTTTTTCATAAAAAAAATTGACCTCAATCAATAATTTAATGCATAGAAAAAAAAAACGCAAGTTCTAGCAAATTTTTTGGATAATGATAGTTAAGTGGAGTATAATAATTACATGTTCGCATAGAATAGGAAACAAAAACATTAGTACAAAATTCAACATAGTCTAATACATATTTATCATATTGATAGTTTTAGCAAACTTTTTTAGGACAAGTCTAAACAAGTTTAATACAAGTCTAACAAAAACATTAGTTCAAAATGTGGCTTCTCTAGTTTTTTTACTGTAATTCGTCATTTTTTGTCATCTTGTATGAGATCAATTGAGAGGATATTGAAGTTTTTGTGCTGTTGTTGGTTGAATCGGTCTGGGTTTGCATCAAGTTGAATCATCCACTCTTTTTGTGAAGCTTGTGCTGCAACATTCTCTATATATGGTAAATGCTCCAGCATTATAAATATTTAATAGCTTTGCATGATTAATAAAAACCTAAAGAATTTATATGCAGTAAATTCAAATACTGTAAACTAATACAAATCTTACAATACAATGTTTGTAATTAGATCATTATGTATGTTGTAGATAAAAATAACATTTCTTAATGATGAACTAATTAAAACCATGGTAATGAAACAAGCTTATCTTTTTCTTAGAATCCAAGAAAACATGCTATTCACCTTCTTACTTTTGAGAATAAGAGTTATTTTCTATGCTACCTATGTTTTAATGCTGCAATATAAAAATCAATTAAAAGAATTTTTCTTATAATTTGCTTTTAATAGATTTTTGTTTTTGTAATATAAACCTCAATCAACTTATAGATAATGTAGTAAATATCTCAAATTACAAAATAACATTTTTTTATTTGAAACAATAAAGTAGTGAAATAAGAAAAGATACCTCGCCAGTATGATTCATGAAGTTGGCTGCTGAACAACCCAATGCTTCTTCTGCAATTTCATCAAACAGAACAATAGCTAGTCTTCATGTACTATCATCAACTTCAACATATGCTCGACAACTATAAATGATGAAAATATCATTTTATGTTAGAATTGATAAAGCCTACATGTTAAATTTTTCACATAAATTATTAAAACTAAAAATTTGAAGAATACATATCGTGTTTGGGAAATGCTTTAGTGTTTGCAATGGTAACAAATGAAGCTTTCATTGTGTTCATAGCCAATTCCTTTGTTACATGCCATTGGTTCACTTGGCCTAAGATTTCCTTTGCATCTCTTATGATCATCCCCATATAGCTCCATTTTTCCTTAGACTTGTTGAGAGCATTTACCAGAGCCAAGGCATCTCCTTCCAATATTACTTTTAGTAAGCCCATCTAGTGCATAAAATAGCTACTTTAAGCATGGCAATGGATTTGCCAAGAAAAGGATTAGGATGTAGCTCCCTAGAAGACCTGAGTGTAGCAACAACGTCCTTTACTTCCCAGTCTCTCACAATTACTCCAATTCTCACTTTGCATTAAACTTTCTTGATTGCAGCATCCCAATTGACTTTGTAGAAATCTGAGGGAGGTACTTGCCAATGAGGAGCTTCCATAGTTGCATTTATGGTCTTTTTGAGATGCTGTGAATAATACCTTCTTATGTCCACAATGGGTCACTACAAGAAAAAAGGCTTTTTGCGGCGATTTTATGACTGTCAGAAATAAAATCGCCGCAAAAATCCATTAATTGCAACGATTTTTAAATCGTCGCAGTATTTTTACATAAAAATTTGAAATTAGTCTTTTGCGGCGATTTTTTAATTTTTTGCAATAGTCATATTCGTTGCAAATAATAATTTGGTCTTTCGCAGCGAATTTTTAATTTTTGCGACAAAAAATTCATCGAAATACTCAAAAACATTTTTGCGACGATTAATTAATCGTCGTAATTGTGAATGTAGTCATTTGCAGCGATTTGTTTTATGCTAAAATCGCTGAAAAAATTATTTCCAGCGATTTTAAAATCGCCACAAAAAATTTGCTGCAAATACAGATTATTAACAGCGAATTTTGAATTTCACCGCTGATTTCATACCGACGTTTGGAACTCTCAATGGAATTCACTGTTAAGCTTTTTCGTGGCGAGTTCTGGTCGCTGCAAATGAGTATTTTGGAGCGATGCCAATTTCGCTGATAATAATTTTTATATTTCCGGCGAGGATTTAGATATTTGTGGCGATATCACGATGCCGCAAATGACTCAAACCTAAAATTAAAATACCCGCTCGGGCTCCTTTCCCTCCAGCCATTCGCCCCCCCTCCCCCTTTCCCTCCCTCCCGAACTCTTCCTTCTCAAGCAGAACCCATGCCGGTAAGCACTGTCCGTCGTGAGCGACCCCACCACGCCACAGCCACCTCACCTCGACGGCCACCCTTCATTCTCGGCCAGCCCCTTGCCGATCTCTTTCCTCCCCAAATCTGGCCTCACCTCTCTCTCTCAGATTTCTTTATATCGCCGCCACTAGGGGCGCCGTTCGCCACCACCCACATGTCGACGTCGTCACCAGTTCTCCGTCGGAGCTCCTTCTCCTCCACGCCTAGCCCAGTGGCTCGAGGCCCTCCCTCTCTCCCTTGCTCTGTTCTTAACCCACGGCCACTAGCTTTGCCCAACGCCACCGTGCTCCTCCCGAACCACCACTCCACGCCAAGCAACCACCACGGCCACCCCTCTCAGCTTCCTCGTTAACAGATTTGGCTTGCCATTTCTCAGTAGATGGTATACTCAATTTATATTCTGCAGGTAGTATTTTTAACATTTATAATTCACATTTGCGGCGATTTTTAGTGCTGTAAAAGGCCCTATTTCTTGTAGTGGGTGCTCTGCCCATTAACACTCTCCTCCTGATCTCTTAAATTATCCCTTAAATAAAAAATGAAGCATGCTACCTGATGAGAAAGCAAAGGGTATGAGTACTATATTAAGTCACCATTATACTAAATAGTACACCACTCATAATATCTCATATGATAATGATAATGGTAGGTGTTGTATGGGGTCTCACATTGTTTGGGGCGAAGAAGTTCTTGCTCTTTATTAGGTTCCAATGGAGCTCAAATTGTATTATTGACTAGTCTTTTTGGAGAATTTAATTTTAATATTGTTAAATTCTAAATTAAATTAGATATTAATTATAAATTAAAATTTTAAGACCTTGACTTTTATAATATATATAAACGAAACTTTTATTGTATTTATATTTAGTTTATTTATTACAACTAACACATGACATGTAATAAAATAAATCGAGATGGATTAAGAGGTTGAAAAAAACCCAACATGTCATTTAATTTGTAGGGGAAACAAATATTACATATTAAAGTACTGTTACTTTTAGGTGATTACTGTATATAAATAGTCGATAGATTTTGAAGTTGCTTTCCGTAAAGAAAAGAAATCGATTGCCTAGCCATAGGTACAAGAATCCCACGTTGCTTCACAATAAACAAAGCAAATTAACGTTTGTTTGGAGGTTGAATTGAAAGGAAAGATAAATAAAAGATTATTTTTTAATAATAATAATATTTTGAAATTTTAAAAAAATTAAATTATTTATTATATTTTATGTTAAAATTTAAAATAATTATAATAATTAAATAAAATAAATTAAAATGAGTTTGAGATCCGCAATATTCAATCAATTGCCGACGACGACAATACACTGATTTATGCGTACGCGTCCACTAAGACGTAAAAGATTAGATAGTGCTCATGTAGTCAAGAATAACTGGATGGTCAAGACTTGACTTCACCTCCGTGCAATAAAGTTCTCCCTCACAAGTTTGATTGACAAGTCAATACCTTTGATTGACTGCCTGCAACTTGTCATCATTTATTATACTTATCATATTAATTACCTCACTATAAAACATTTTTCGTTATTATTTTAGCTATTTTTTTTTTTTGAGAAATAGGAAACTTCATATATATTCTCAAGAGAGATGGATTTGAATACATTGAGGGTAGTCCTCTACATGGATTGAGTCCTCATGCAGACCGAGGGAACTCTTAGCCAAGCAGTGAGCTACTGCGTTGGCTTGCCTAGGAACATGTCTAAAGGACCAGGTCTGGTACGAGCCTAGTGGGTGCTTGATGTCTTGATAAATTTGACCGACAATGCTCCAGTTTTCTGCTGAATCATAGATGCCTTTAATCACCTGCTTTGAGTCTCCTTTAAAGATGACATTGTTGATGCCAATATCCTTACCAAATTGAACTGCCCTTAATGCTGCTATAGCTTCACCTAGGAGAGGATCAGGAAAGGCTGAACGTGGGGACCTAAGGGTGGCTGTAACAAGGCCATTCCAGTCCCTGATAGCCACCCTAATGCCTACTCTGCAGTTGAGTTTATCGATACCTGCATCCCAATTCGCTTTATAGGTGTTGATGGGAGGCTTACACTATTTGACAGGAGTGAGGTTCTTGGAGTGTTCCTTCTGCAGCTCTCTAACTGGGTTCTTCAGCTCTGAGATGCCTATGGAAACCAGTTTTGTCATCTGTTTAGGAGATATAAAGTTGGAATAAAAAACAAACTTGTTCTTCTATGCCATATCTCTCTAGCTGTGAGGGCTAGAGTGGTATGTTCCTCCAAAGGAAGTTTAGAAAATAGCCTAGAGAGCAAAGTATAGAAAGGGGTATCCACTGATTGACATTTTTGTATACTCCGCGAGCTAATACTCCACACGTCCTGAGCGGCTTGACATGACCATAGCACATGAGTAGTGGTCTCTGGGAGCTGTTGACAGATTGGGCACATTGGAGAGTTGATAATCTTTCTTCTGTACAGGTTTTCCTTTGTGGGAAGAATCTCTTTGGCTGCTCTCCAAAGGAACATCTTGATTTTGTTTGGCACTTTCAGCTTCCAAATCGAATTCCATAGCTCCCCAAAACTAGTGGTACATGAAGATTGTCCCTGTCTGGTTTCGTTCATAGACACTAGAATATCATGTTTCTTGTACTCCTCCATATGAGCTTGTCTTCTCTGTTGCAAGGGCTAATGTGAATTCTAGATATGGTTTTTGCCTCCTCAGGAATAAAGACACTATGAATGAGAGGTAGATTCCAAGAATGAGTTTCTTCATCAATTAGAGCACTTACAGTTGCATCTAATTGCAGGATCTTGGGAGGAGATTGACTTTTATATGATGTAGGAGTAGGTAGCCATCGATCAGACCATATTTTCACCTTATTACCATTGCCTATCCTCCAAATCATGCCTTCGAGAAGTAAAGGTCTAGCTTTTGTGATACTCTTCCACACAAATGAATCACCCCTTCTGACTTTGGCCTTGGAGAACTCAACTGAAGGAAAGTACTTGGCTTTAAGCACTCGAGAGGCCAAGGATTGAGTGTTGGTGATGATCCTCCACCCTTGCTTGGCTAGCATGGCTTTGTTGAAGTCTTCAAAGTCACGGAAACCCAAACCCCCAACCTGTTTTCCTTTGCCAATCCCTTTCCAAGAAATCCAATGCATCTTGGACTTTTGGTTTCTAATCCCCCACCAGAAGGATTGCAGCAGTTTATTGATGTTTCTCAAAATGCTCTTAGGGAGGGGAAAAATACCCATGCAATATGTGGGAATGGATTGGAGGACTGACTTCAACAACACTTCATTTCCTGCGTGAGAGAGCAGGTTGGTCTTCCAGTTGCTCATTTTAGCTTTAATTCTGTCCAGGATGGGAGTAAAAGCACTCGACTTGTTCTTACCAACATAAAAAGGTAAGCCTAGGTACTTCTCGAAAGGGCCTGTGGCTTTGATCCCAGTGGTAGACAGGATGGAATTTTGAATCTCCTGCTGGGTATTCTTGCTGAAAAAGATAGAAGACTTCTCAAGATTTAACCTCTGCACTGAAGCTGCTTCAAAGGTACTTAGTATAGAGTGAAGCCTACTCCACTCCTGCAGCTGAGCTTTACAAAAAACCAGACTATCGTCTGCAAAAAATAGGTGGTTAACAGACAATGAGCCCTTAGAGATAGGGAAGCCCGAGATCAGGCCCTGCTGTTCAGCTTGATTCAAAGCAAAAGTGAGGACTTCAGAACACAAGATAAACAGATAGGGAGAAAGGGGGTCTCCCTGTCGAAGGCCTCTTGAAGGCTTGAAAACTGGTTGGGGGGAGCCATTGAGTAGAATTGAATATGAGACAGTTCCTATACATTGCATGATCAACTCAATCCAATCCATATTAAATCCCATCTGTTTTAGAACCTGAGATATAAAGGACCACTCGAGTCTATCGTAGGCTTTGCTCATGTCGAGCTTGAGGGCCATGTAACCCTCCTTCTGATTTCTCCTTCTGTGTTGCATTGAGTGCAGGAGCTCATATGCCACAATGGTGTTGTCTGAGATGAGTCTTCCCTGAACAAAGGCACTTTGGGTGTCTGAAATTAGTTGAGGCAGAATGGCTTTTAGACGATTAGCAATGACCTTGGCAATAATTTTGTAGAAGACGTTACATAGACTGATAGGCCTATAATCAGAGACAACCACAGGTGACTTCTTCTTGGGTATGAGGGTGATGTAAGTGTGGTTGATGCCATGAAAACCAGATCTTTGGTTGAGGAATTCTAGAACTGCATCTATCACATCTTCTCCTATGGTTTGCCAGTGGTTTTGGAAGAATATAGCAGGAAAACCATCTGGGCCAGGAGAGCCCAGAGGGTTCATGTTCATGATAGCTTGCTCTATCTCCTCTTTAGAGTAATCCTTTGTGAGAGATAAGTTCATCTCAGGTGATACAATAGCTCTAAAGTTTTCCAGCAGAGGGTAAGGGTCCGTGGGGTTTGAGGATGAGAATAGATTCATGAAAACAGATTGGAATTCTCCACCAATTCCTTTCGAGGTTGTTAACCACTGCCCCTCTCCATTCTGAAGTTTCTGAATAGAATTCATTTCTTTTCTGGCTGAGGCACACTTGTGAAAGAACTTTGTATTCCTGTCACCCTCTTGGAGCCATATCTGTTTAGCTCTTTGGCGCCACCTTAGATCAGTCTCCTCAAGAGCCGCATCCATCTCCTTCTGTAATGCTCTGATTTGGTCATTATTGTGACCTGCATTAGAGGCTTGTAGAGAACTCAGAAGCTCTGACTTGTCCATAAAATCTCGTTGA
Source organism: Pterocarya stenoptera (assembly GCA_003123785.1). Taxonomy (NCBI): domain Eukaryota; kingdom Viridiplantae; phylum Streptophyta; class Magnoliopsida; order Fagales; family Juglandaceae; genus Pterocarya; species Pterocarya stenoptera. The sequence goes on from QEOT01124034.1 coordinate 93,002, forward strand.
AGAATTCTTCTAAAGGAGTTATGCCACTCTTTCAGTTGGTATCTACATCTCTCGAGGCCCCTTCTAGTGATATCTGCCTTGGACCCTGATTTAAGTGACCCTTGCCAGGCCCTTTTAATGACATATTCACATCCCTCTAGCTTAGCCCATGAGGCTTCATATCTAAAAACCTTAGAACGTGGGATGGAAGGAGATGCAGATGAGATACATTAGATAAACAGAGGATTGTGATCAGACCAGATGGCAGGTAGGGTGATAACTGAATTGGTGTCATATAAATCCAACCACGCGTTGTTTGCTAGACCCCTGTCCAATCTTTCTTTAGTAAAGTGTACACCCTCACGATTGTTGAACCATGTAAACTGGGAACCTACATAACCCAAGTCTCCGAGACCACAATCTGTCAATGATTGCCTGAAGTCTTCCATCTGTTTAAATGGTCTGAGGGAGCCCCCTACCTTCTCTCCATGAGAGATGATTTCATTAAAATCTCCCATGCACAACCAAGGAATGTTATGGTCAACTTTCAAGAGCCTTAGAAGAGCCCAGCTATCTTTTATGTGATGAGTCATAGGTTGGCCATAAAAGCCAGTAATGATGCAGTGTTTCTCAGAGTTACCAATTTGGACTTGGAGGGATATGTGGCTAAGAGAGTAGGATGATAAGTTAGAGGAAATTTCCTGCTTCCAGAAGAAGGCCAGCCCACCACTTCAACCTTTGCAGTCCACAATGAAGCTTCTTTCGAAACCAAGTTTATTCCTAATTATCTCCATTCTATCTCTTTTACATTTTGTTTCTATTAGAAAAACCAAGGAAGGGGACTTTGCTCTCACCATCGAGTGGAGCTCTCTAACTGTCCGAGGGTTCCCAAGCCCTCGGCAGTTCCAGCATAAGGTATTCATGGAGATGGGCAGGGCTGTTGCATAGCCTCTGCCATAGTGATATGTTTGATTCTCTTAGACGACCTTGTAGGTTTAGTGGTCACGGTAGGGAAATCCTTTTTCCTTTTGCTGGAAACAGGTGTAACAGTAGAGATGACCCTACTATTCTCATCACTTAGAGCTGCCTTGCCTCTGGCCCTCCTTTTCTAGTTGGACAAAAGGGGACTTTTTGTGTGTAGGATCTAACTGAACATGTAAGAAAGAAGAGCTTACCAGAGGACTGTCTGCAGCATATGCCAAATTGGTGTCAAGATCCGGGGCGTTGAAAAGCGCATTGTTGAAAGGATTACTGACATCTACTGTTGGAGGCACCTCATAGTAGGTGGAGGTTTCCTTGTTTGTTGGCTGACTATTGATTAAAGGCACCTGTGATTGAAAGATACCAACTCCTCTTCCCCTTTCCATCATACAATCTGGCTGCACATGATCACTAAGATTTATGTCAGGGGGTTCAGTTGACTTATGAGGATGGTTGTTCCCGCCAAAACCAGAGCCTTGGTCATCGGAGCTTTCTCTCTAGCCACTCCTGGACGCCCTTCTCGGAGGGCTACTATGTTGCTGATGGAACTGAGACAGTTTTTTAGCAGGGTCTGCTCGGATCCATGGGCCATACTGGAGTTGGGAAGAATCATATGTGCACCCATCTGCCCCTAGACATGGGCATCTGTTACGTGCATGCAATATGATACCACAGTGGTAGCAGAAGGAAGGAAGACGTTCGTATTTGAAAGGTATCCATGTCCGAGACTCCCCGACTGTGATTACACGTCCCCTGACCAAAGGTTTAGAGATGTCGATCATCACCTTTATACGCAGTGCTCCCCCCCAAGCCCTTTCCTTCTCATCTACATCCATTGAAATGATCTTTCCTGCACTGGTGCCTAGTTTTTCACCCATTCTTCTATTCACCCCAGCAAAGGGGATGTCGTGGAGTTGAATCCAGAATGGTTCTGAGGAGAACTCAATGTCCTTTAATGCAAGTCTACCTGAACACTCCTGGAGACATATCAGGTTTTTGTCGAAGGACCAAGGACGCCCTGAGATCACTCTGGACCTCACCACGGAGCTTTGAAACTCTATCAAAAATTTGTTTCTACGATATCTTTGAAAGAGATCCCGTCAGAAGCATTCCAGACCCTGGACATTGTGGCTTCGAATGCCCCTTTATTCACCTCTCTTTATGAAGCAACCAAACATACTAGGCATAAGTTGCTAATGTCCTGTGCAAGAAGAATCTCCTCCTCCGGGTGATGGATCTCTTTTTGCTCCTCCTCAGTAAGCTTGAGGCCCTTACATAAATGAGAGAGTTCCTCCTCCATGGCAGATCAGGTCTTGTGTAAGAAAATATACAAACTCTATGGGACGGTGACGAACCAAGAGACAGGTCTCTATGTTCCTTAGGAGCATAGAGAGAGAAGCCCCATCTTCAAGAGAGAGGCGGCGATCGATTTGATCTTATATATATTAATTATTTGATCTGTATCAAATAATAATACTGAACATGGATTAATTAATTAATTCATGCCGACTTGGAACTAAACATGCATGCTTGCAAATTAAAAGGTTGAAAATAACAGTCAATTAAATAACAAAAAATATTATCATTGAAGATTAAAGAGTTAATGAAGGAGATGACAAAATAGAGAAAACTTTGCACAGTATGTGTTCGACAGAATGTCTCATAAAGCACAGAATACAAAAACATCTATAGATGACTTTACACATTCTTTCCTCAATACAGTGCACTGTTCTTGTGGGTGTATTTATAATACAGAGATCCTAACAAACTGCAGCATAGAAACAGAACTTCACTTTACAGCTCAGCAGTTCTGTTATGAAAATATTTTTCATATGATTCTGTATCAGTCGGCTATAGCAAAGGGCATGTACTGCCCTTTAGGTGCTGCATCGCATGTGTGCTCATTTGGTGATTCAGTATCAGTCAGCTACAGTAGAGGGCATGCACTGTCCTTTAGGTGTTGCATTGCTAGTGTCCCCATCTAATGGTACAGTAGCCTTAATAGCCTCTCTCGATTCAATCGGCAACGGAACAATAGTGAGACTTAAGCGGAGAAGATTGAATCGAACAATGGAGAGTGGCGTTGTCAAAATATCAGCAAGTTGGTCTTTGCTTGAGACAAACGAAACTTGTAAAGTCTTGGATGCCACTCGATCCCTCACAAAATGAAAATCAAGTTCAATATGCTTAGTTCTAGAATGTAAAACTGGATTTACAGATAAATAAGTAGCACCAAGGTTATCAAACCACAAAATTGGTGGATTAGGCAAGTAAATGGATAATTCTTTCAACAAAGATCGAATCCACAGAATTTCACATGTAATGTTGGACACAGCATTAAACTCAGCCTCCGTAGAGGACCTTGCTATAGTGGGTTGCTTTTTTGAGCCCCACGAAATTAAATGAGATCCAAAGTAAATGCAATGCCCACTAGTGGATTTTCGGTCATCTGGACATAAAGAGTTAACGAAGGAGATGACAAAACAAAGAAAACTTTGCACAGTATGTGTTTGACAGAATGTCTCATAAAGCACAGAGTACAAAAAATTCTATAGATGATTTTACTGATTCTTTCCTCAATACAATGCACTGTTCTTGTGTGTTTATTTATAATACAGAGATCCTAACAAACTATAGCATAGAAACAGAATCTTCACTTTACAGCTCAGCGGATCTGTTATGAAAATATTTTTTAGATGATTCTGTATTAGTCGGCTACAGCAAAGGGCATGTACGGCCCTTTAGGTGCTGCATCGCAGGTGTGCTCATTTGGTGATTCAGTATCAGTCGGCTACAACAGAGGGCATGGATTGTCCTTTAGGTTTTGCATTGCTAGTGTCCTCATCTGGTTGTGCAGTAGCCTTAATAGCCCATCTCGATTCAATCGGCACCGGAACAATAGTGAGACTTAAGCGGAGAAGATTGAATCGAACAATGGAGAGTGGCTTTGTCAGAATATCAGCAAGTTGGTCTTTGCTTGAAACAAACGAAACTTGTAAAGTCTTGGATGCCACTCGATCCCTCACAAAATGAAAATCAAGTTCAACATGCTTAGTTCTAGAATGTAAAATTGGATTTACAGATAAATAAGTAGCACCAACGTTATCACACCACAAAATTGGTGTATTAGGCAAGTAAATGGATAATTCTTTCAACAAAGATTGAATCCACAGAATTTCACATGTAATGTTGGACACAGCTTTAAACTCAGCCTCCGTAGAGGACCTTGCTATAATGGGTTGCTTTTTGGAGCCCCACGAAATTAAATGAGATCCAAAGTAAATGCAAAGCCCACTAGTGGATTTTCGATCATCTGGACATAAAGAGTTAACGAAGGAGATGACAAAATAGAGAAAAGTTTGCACAGTATGTGTTTGACAGAATGTCTCATAAAGCACAGAATACAAAAACTTTTATAGATGATTTTACTGATTCTTTCCTTAATACAATGCACTGTTCTTGTGTGTGTATTTATAATACAGAGATCCTAACAAAATACAGCATAGAAACAGAATCTTCACTTTACAGCTCAGCGGTTCTGTTATGAAAATCTTCTTCAGATGATTCTGTATCAGTCAGCGACAGCAGAGAGCATGTACTGCCCTTTAGGTGCTGCTTCGTAGGTGTGCTCATTTGGTGATTCAGTATCAGTCGGCTACAGCAGAGAGCATGGACTGTCCTTTAGGTGTTGTATTGCTAGTGTCCTCATCTGGTGGTGCAGTAGCCTTAATAGCCCCTCTCGCTTCAATCAGCACCGGAACAATAGTGTGACTTAAGCGGAGAAGATTGAATCGAACAATGCAGAGTGGCTTTGTCTAAATATCAGCAAGTTGGTCTTTGTTTGAAACAAACGAAACTTGTAAAGTCTTGGATCCTACTCGATCCCTCACAAATGAAAATCAAGTTCAACATGCTTAGTTCTAGAATGTAAAACTGGATATACAGATAAATAAGTAGTACCAAGGTCATCATACCACAAAATTGGTGGATTAGGCAAATAAATGGATAATTCTTTCAACAAAGATTTAATCCAGAGAATTTCACATGTGGCGTTAGCCACAACTTTATACTCAGCCTCCGTAGAGGACCTTGCTATAGTGGGTTGCTTTTTGGATCCCTACGAAATTAAATGAGATCCAAAGTAAATGCAAAGCCCACCAGTGGATTTTTGGTCATCTGGACATAAAGAGTTAATGAAGGAGATGATAAAACCGAGAAAATTTTGCACAGTATGTGTTTGACAGAATGGCTCATAAAGCAAAAAATACAAAAACTTCTATAGATGATTTTACTAATTCTTTCTTCAATACAATGCACTGTTCTTGTGTGTGTATTTATAATACAGAGATCCTAACAAACTATAGCATAGAAACAGAATCTTCACCTTATAGCTCAGCAGTTCTATTATGAAAATATTCTTCAGATGATTATGTATCAGTCGGCTACAGTTGAGGGCATGTACTGCCCTTTAGGTGCTTCATCGCAGGTGTGCTCATTTGGTAATTCAGTATCAGTCGGCTACAGCAGAGGGCATGGACTGTCCTTTAGGTGTTGCATTGCTAGTGTCCTCATCTGGTGGTGCAGAAGCCTTAATAGTCCCTCTCGATTCAATCGGCACCGGAACAATAGTGAGACTCAAGCGGAGAAGATTGAATCGAACAATGGAGAGTGGCGTTGTCAAAATATCAGCAAGTTGGTCTTTGCTTGAAACAAACGAAACTTGTAAAGTCTTGGATGCCACTCGATCCCTCACAAAATAAAAATCAACTTCAACATGCTTAGTTCTAGAATGTAAAATGGGATTTACAGATAAATAAGTAGCACCTAGGTTATCATGCCACAAAATTGTGGATTAGGCAAGTAAATGGATAATTCTTTCAACAAAGATTGAATCCACAGAATTTCACATGTGGTGTTAGCCACAGCTTTATACTCAGCCTGCGTAGAGGACCTTGCTATAGTGGGTTGCTCTTTGGAGCCCAACGAAATTAAATGAGATCCAAAGTAAATGCAAACCCCCCAGTGGATTTTCAGTCATCTGGACATAAAGAGTTACGAAGGAGATGACAAAACAGAGAAAACTTTGCACAGTATGTGTTTGACAGAATGTCTCGTAAAGCAAAGAATACAAAACTTTTATATATGATTTTTCTTATTCTTACCTCAATACAATGAATTTTTCTTGTGTGTGTATTTATAACATAGAGATCCTAACAAACTACAGCATAGAAACAGAATCTTCACTTTAGAGCTCAGCAGTTCTATTATGAAAATATTTTTCAGATGATTCTGTATCAGTCGACTACTGCAAAGGGCATGTACTGCCCTTTAGGTGCTGCATCGCAAATGTGCTCATTTGGTGATTCAATATCAGTCAGCTACAGCAGAGGGCATGGACTGTCCTTTAGGTGTTGCATTGCTAGTGTCCTCATCTGGTGGTGCAGTAGCCTTAATAACCCCTTTCGATTCAATCGGCACCTGAACAATAGTGAGACTTATGCGGAGAAGATTTAATCGAACAATGGAGAGTGGCTTTGTCAGAATTTCAGCAAGTCGGTCATCGCTTGAGACAAATGAAACTTGTAAAGTCTTGGATGCCACTCGATCCCTCACAAAATGAAAATCAAATTCAACATACTTAGTTCTAGAATGTGAAACTGGATTTACAGATAAATACGTAGCACCAAGGTTATCACACCACAAATTGGTGGATTAGGCAAGTAAATGGATAATTCTTTCAACAAAGATTGAGTTCACAAAATTCCACATGTGATGTTAGCCACAGCTTTATACTTAACCTCCGTAGAGGACCTTGCTACAGTGTGTTACTTTTTAGAGCCCCACGAAATTAAATGAGATACAACGTAAATGCAACGCCCACCAGTGATTTTTGGTCATCCGGACATAAAGAGTTAACAAAGGAGATGACAAAACAGAGAAAAGTTTGCACAGTATGTGTTTGATAGAATGCCTCATAAAGCACAGAATACAAAAACTTCTTTAGATGACTTTACTGATTCTTTCCTCAATACCATGCACCGTTATTGTGTGTGTACTTATAATACAGAGATCCTAACAAACTACAGCATAGAAACAGAATCTTCACTGCACAGCTCAGCAGTTTTGTTATGAAAATCTTCTTAAGATGATTCTGTATCAGTCAGCGACAGCAGAGGGCTTGTACTGCGCTTTAGGTGCTGCTTCGCAGGTGTGCTCATTTGGTGATTCAGTATCAGTCGGGTACAGCAAAGAGCATGGACTGTCCTTTAGGTGTTGCATTGCTAGTGTCATCATCTGGTTGTGCAGTAGCCTTAATAGCCCCTCTTGATTCAGTCGGCACCAGAACAATAGTGAGACTTAAGCGGAGAAGATTGAATCGAACAATGGAGAGTGGCTTTATCAGAATATCAGCAAGTTGGTCTTTGCTTGAAACAAACGAAACTTGTAAAGTCTTGGATGCCACTCGATCCCTCACAAAATGAAAATCAAGTTCAATATGCTTAGTTCTAGAATGTAAAACTGGATTTACAGATAAATAAGTAGCACCAAGGTTATCAAACCACAAAATTGGTGGATTAGGCAAGTAAATGGATCATTCTTTCAACAAAGATTGAATCCACAGAATTTCACATGTAATGTTGTACACAGCTTTAAACTCAGCCTCCGTAGAGGACCTTGCTACAGTGGGTTGCTTTTTTTAGCCCCACGAAATTAAATGAAATCCAAAGTAAATGCAATGCCCACTAGTGGATTTTCTGTCATCTGGACATAAAGAGTTAACGAAGGAGATGACAAAACAAAGAAAACTTTGCACAGTATGTGTTTGACAGAATGTCTCATAAAGCACAGAGTAGAAAAACTTCTATAGATGATTTTTCTGATTCTTTCCTCAATACAATGCACTGTCCTTGTGTGTTTATTTATAATACAGAGATCCAAACAAACTATAGCATAGAAACAGAATCTTCACTTTACAGCTCAGTGGATCTGTTATGAAAATATTTTTTAGATGAGTCTGTATCAGTCGGCTACAGCAAAGGGCATGTACTGCCCTTTAGGTGCTGCATCGCAGGTGTGCTCATTTGGTGATTCAGTATCAGTCGGCTACAACAGAGGGCATGGATTGTCCTTTAGGTTTTGCATTGCTAGTGTCCTCATCTGGTTGTGCAATAGCCTTAATAGCCCATCTTGATTCAATCGGCACCGGAACAATAGTGAGACTTAAGCGGAGAAGATTGAATCGAACAATGGAGAGTGGCTTTGTCAGAATATCAGCAAGTTGGTCTTTGCTTGAAACAAACGAAACTTGTAAAGTCTTGGATGCCACTCGATCCATCTCAAAATGAAAATCAAGTTCAACATGCTTAGTTCTAGAATGTAAAACTGGATTTACAGATAAATAAGTAGCACCAAGGTTATCACACCACAAAATTGGTGTATTAGGCAAGTAAATGGATAATTCTTTCAACAAAGATTGAATCCACAGAATTTCACATGTAATGTTGGACACAGCTTTAAACTCAGCCTCCGTAGAGGACCTTGCTTTAATGGGTTGCTTTTTGGAGCCCCACGAAATTAAATGAGATCCAAAGTAAATGCAAAGCCCACCAGTGGATTTTCGATCATCTGGACATAAAGAGTTAACGAAGGAGATGACAAAACAGAGAAAAGTTTGCATAGTATGTGTTTGACAGAATGTCTCATAAAGCACAGAATACAAAAACTTCTATAGATGATTTTACTGATTCTTTCCTTAATACAATGCACTGTTCTTGTGTGTGTATTTATAATACAGAGATCCTAACAAAATACAGCATAGAAACAGAATCTTCACTTTACAGCTCAGCGGTTCTGTTATGAAAATCTTCTTCAGATGATTCTGTATCAGTCAGCGACAGCAGAGAGCATGTACTGCCCTTTAGGTGCTGCTTCGTAGGTGTGCTCATTTGGTGATTCAGTATCAGTCGGCTACAGCAGAGAGCATGGACTGTCCTTTAGGTGTTGTATTGCTAGTGTCCTCATCTGGTGGTGCAGTAGCCTTAATAGCCCCTCTCGCTTCAATCAGCACCGGAACAATAGTGTGACTTAAGCGGAGAAGATTGAATCGAACAATGCAGAGTGGCTTTGTCTAAATATCAGCAAGTTGGTCTTTGTTTGAAACAAACGAAACTTGTAAAGTCTTGGATCCTACTCGATCCCTCACAAATGAAAATCAAGTTCAACATGCTTAGTTCTAGAATGTAAAACTGGATATACAGATAAATAAGTAGCACCAAGGTCATCATACCACAAAATTGGTGGATTAGGCAAATAAATGGATAATTCTTTCAACAAAGATTTAATCCAGAGAATTTCACATGTGGTGTTAGCCACAACTTTATACTCAGCCTCCGTAGAGGACCTTGCTATAGTGGGTTGCCTTTTGGATCCCTACGAAATTAAATGAGATCCAAAGTAAATGCAAAGCCCACCAGAGGATTTTTGGTCATCTGGACATAAAGAGTTAATGAAGGAGATGATAAAATCGAGAAAATTTTGCACAGTATGTGTTTGACAGAATGGCTCATAAAGCAAAAAATACAAAAACTTCGATAGATGATTTTACTAATTCTTTCTTCAATACAATGCACTGTTCTTTTGTGTGTATTTATAATACAGAGATCCTAATAAACTATAGCATAGAAATAGAATCTTCACTTTATAGCTCAGCAGTTCTGTAATGAAAATATTCTTCAGATGATTATGTATCAGTCGGCTACAGCTAAGGGCATGTACTGCCCTTTAGGTGCTTCATCGCAGGTGTGCTCATTTGGTGATTCAGTATCAGTCGGCTACAGCAGAGGGCATGGACTGTCCTTTAGGTGTTGCATTGCTAGTGTCCTCATCTGGTGGTGCAAAAGCCTTAATAGTCCCTCTCGATTCAATCGGCACCGGAACAATAGTGAGACTTAAGCGGAGAGGATTGAATCGAACAATGGAGAGTGGCGTTGTCAAAATATCAGCAAGTTGGTCTTTGCTTGAAACAAACGAAACTTGTAAAATCTTGGATGCCACTCAATCCCTCACAAAATAAAAATCAACTTCAACATGCTTAGTTCTAGAATGTAAAACGGGATTTACAGATAAATAAGTAGCACCTAGGTTATCATACCACAAAATTATGGATTAGGCAAGTAAATGGATAATTCTTTCAACAAAGATTGAATCCACAGAATTTCACATGTGGTGTTAGCCACAGCTTTATACTCAGCTTGCGTAGAGGACCTTGCTATAGTGGGTTGCTCTTTGGAGCCCAACGAAATTAAATGAGATCCAAAGTAAATGCAAACCCCCTAGTGGATTTTCAGTCATCTAGACATAAAGAGTTACGAAGGAGATGACAAAACAGAGAAAACTTTGCACAGTATGTGTTTGACAGAATGTCTCGTAAAGCAAAGAATACAAAAACTTTTATATATGATTTTACTGATTCTTTCCTCAATACAATGCACTATTCTTGTGTGTGTATTTATAACACAGAGAACCTAACAAACTACAGCATAGAAACAGAATCTTCACTTTACAGCTCAGCAGTTCTATTATGAAAATATTTTTCAGATGATTCTGTATCAGTCGACTACTGCAGAGGGCATGTACTGCCCTTTAGGTGCTGCATCTCAAATGTGCTCATTTGGTGATTCAATATCAGTCAGCTACAGCAGAGGGCATGGACTGTCCTTTAGGTGTTGCATTGCTAGTGTCCTCATCTAGTGGTGCAGTAGCCTTAATAGCCCCTTTTGATTCAATCGGCACTGGAACAATAGTGAGACTTAAGCGGAGAAGATTTCATCGAACAATGGAGAGTGGCTTTGTCAGAATTTCAGCAAGTCGGTCATTGCTTGAGACAAACGAAACTTGTAAAGTCTTGGACGCCACTCGATCCCTCACAAAATGAAAATCAAATTCAACATACTTAGTTCTGGAATGTAAAACTGCATTTACAGATAAATAAGTAGCACCAAGGTTATCACACCATAAATTTGTGGATTAGGCAAGTAAATGGATAATTCTTTCAACAATGATTGAGTTCAGAAAATTCCACATGTGATGTTAGCCACAGCTTTATACTTGACCTTCGTAGAGGACCTTGCTATAGTGGGTTACCTTTTAGAGCCCCACGAAATTAAATGAGATCCAAAGTAAATGCAACGCCCACCAGTGATTTTCGGTCTTCCGGACATAAAGAGTTAACAAAGGAGATGACAAAACAGAGAAAAGTTTGCACAGTATGTGTTTGACAGAATGTCTCATAAAGCACAGAATACAAAAACTTCTTTAGATGACTTTACTGATTCTTTCCTCAATACCATGCACTGTTCTTGTGTGTGTATTTATAATACAGATATCCTAACAAACTATAACGTAGAAACAGAATCTTCACTTTGCAGCTCAGCGGTTCTGTTATGAAAATATTTTTCAGATGATTATGTATCAGTCGGCTACAGCAAAGGGCATGTACGGCCCTTTAGGTGCTGTATCGCAAGTGTGCTCATTTGGTGATTCAGTATCAGTCGGCTACAACAGAGGGCATGGATTGTCCTTTAGGTGTTGCATCGCTAGTGTCTTCATCTGGTTGTGCAGTAGCCTTAATAGCCCCTCTCGATTCAATCAGCACCGGAACAATAGTGAGACTTAAGCGGAGAAGATTGAATCGAACAATGGAGAGTGGCTTTGTCAGAATATCTACAAGTTGGTCTTTGCTTGAAACAAACGAAACTTGTAAAGTCTTGGATGCCACTCGATCCCTCACAAAATGAAAATCAAGTTCAACATGCTTAGTTCTAGAATGTAAAACTGGATTTACAGATAAATAAGTAGCACCAACGTTATCACACCACAAAATTTGTGTATTAGGCAAGTAAATGGATAATTCCTTTAACAAAGATTGAATCCACAGAATTTCACATGTAAAATTGGCCATAGCTTTAAACTCAGCCTCCGTAGAGGACCTTGCTATAGTGGGTTGCTTTTTGGAGCCCGACGAAATTAAATGAGATCCAAAGTAAATGCAAATCCCACCAGTGGATTTTCGATCATCTGGACATAAAGAGTTAACGAAGGAGATGACAAAACCGAGAAAAGTTTGCACAGTATGTGTTTGACAAAATGTCTCATAAAGCACAGAATACAAAAACTTCTATAGATGATTTTACTAATTCTTTCCTGAATACAATGCACCGTTCTTGTGTGTGTATTTATAATACAGAGATCCTAACAAACTACAGCATAGAAACAGAATCTTCACTGTACAGCTCAGCAGTTCTGTTATGAAAATCTTCTTCAGATGATTCTGTATCAGTGAGCGACAGCAGAGGGCTTGTACTGCCCTTTAGGTGCTGCTTCGCAGGTGTGCTCATTTGCTGATTCAGTATTAGTCGGCTACAGCAGAGAGCATGGACTGTCCTTTAGGTGTTGCATTGCTAGTGTCGTCATCTGGTTGTGCAGTAGCCTTAGTAGCCCCTCTCGATTCAATCGGAGACTTAAGCGGAGAAGATTGAATCGCACCAAGGTTATCACACCACAAAATTGGTGTATTAGGCAAGTAAATTGATAATTCTTTCAACAAAGATTGAATCCACAGAATTTCACATGTAATGTTGGACACAGCTTTAAACTCAGCCTTCGTAGAGGACCTTGCTATAGTAGGTTGCTTTTTGGAGCCCCACGAAATTAAATGAGATCCAAAGTAAATGCAAGGCCCACCAGTGGATTTTCAATCATCTGGACATAAAGAGTTAACGAAGTAGATGACAAAACAAAGAAAACTCTACACAGTATGCGTTTGACAAAATGTCTCATAAAGCACAGAACACAAAAACTATTATAGATGATTTTACCGATTCTATCCCCAATACAATGCACTGTTCTTGTGATTGTATTTGTAATACAGAGATCCTAACAAACTATAGCATAGAAACAGAATCTTCACTCTACAGCTCAACAATTCTGTTATGAAAATATTTTTCAGATGATTCTGTATCAGTCGGCTACAGTAGAGCGCATGTACTACCCTTTAGGTGCTGCATCACAGGTGTGCTCATTTGGTGATTCAGTATCAGTCGGCTACAACAGAGGGCATGGACTGTCATTTAGGTGTTGCATTGCTAGCGTTCTCATCTGGTGGTGCAGTAGCCTTAATAGCCCCTCCCGATTCAATCGGCACCGGAACAATAGTGAGACTTAAGCGAAGAAGATTGAATCGAACAATGGGGAGTGACTTTGTCAGAATATCAGCAAGTTGGTCTATGCTTGAGACAAATGAAACTTCTAAAGTCTTGGATGCCACTCGATCCCTCACAAAATGAAAATCAAGTTCAACATGCTTAGTTCTATAATGTAAAACTGGATTTACAGATAAATAAGTAGCACCAAGGTTATCACACCACAAAATTGGTGGATTAGGCAAGTAAATGAATAATTCTTTCAACAAAGATTGAATCCACAAAATTTCACATGTGGTGTTAGCCACAGCTTTATACTCAGCCTGCGTAGAGGACCTTGCTATAGTGGGTTGCTCTTTGGAGCCCAACGAAATTAAATGAGATCCAAAGTAAATGCAAAACCCCCCAGTGGGTTTTGGGTCATCTGGACATAAAGAGTTACGAAGGAGATGACAAAACGGAGAAAACTTTGCGCAGTATGTGTTTGGCAGAACGTCTCATACAGCAAAGAATACAAAAACTTCTATATATGATTTTACTGATTCCTTCCTCAATACAATGCACTGTTCTTGTGTGTGTATTTATAACACAGAGATCCAAACAAACTACAGCATAGAAACAGAATCTTCACTTTAGAGCACAGCAGTTCTATTATGAAAGTATTTTTCAGATGATTCTGTATCAGTCGACTACTGCAGAGGGCATGTACTGCCCTTTAGGTGCTGCATCGTAGATGTGCTCATTTGGTGATTCAATATCAGTCAGCTACAGCAGAGGGCATGGATTGTCCTTTAGGTGTTGCATTGCTAATGTCCTCATCTGGTGGTGCAGTAGCCTTAATAGCCCCTCTCGATTCAATCGGCACCGGAACAATAGTGAGACTTAAGCGGAGAAGATTTAATCGAACAATGGAGAGTGAGTTTGTCAGAATTTCAGCAAGTTGGCCTTTGCTTGAGACAAATGCAACTTGTAAGGTCTTGGATGCCACTCAATCCCTCACAAAATGAAAATCAAATTCAACATGCTTAGTTCTAGAATGTAAAACTGGATTTATAGATAAATAAGTAGCACCAAGGTTATCACACCACAAAATTGGTGAATTAGGCAAGTAAATGGATAATTTTTTCAACAAAGATTGAGTTCACAGAATTTCACATGTGATGTTAGCCACAGCTTTATACTCAACCTCCGTAGAGGACCTTGCTATAGTCGGTTACGTTTTGGAGTCCCACGAAATTAAATGTGATCCAAAGTAAATGCAACACCCACCAGTGATTTTCGGTCATCTGGACATAAAGAGTTAACAAAGGAGATGACAAAACAGAGAAAAGTTTGCACAGTATGTGTTTGACAGAATGTCTCATAAAGCACAGAATACAAAAACTTCTTTAGATCCTAACAAACTAAAACGTAGAAACAGAATCTTCACCTTGCAGCTCAGCGGTTCTGTTATGAAAATATTTTTCAGATTATTCTGTATCAGTCGGCTACAGTAGAGCGCATTTACTGCCCTTTAGGTGCTGCATCGCAGGGGTGCTCATTCGGTGATTCAGTATTAGTCGGCTACAGTAGAGGGCATGGACTGTGCTTTAGGTGTTGCATTGCTAGTGTCTTCATCTGGTGGTGCAGAAGCCTTAATAGCCCCTCTCGATTCAATCGGCACCAGAACAATAGTGAGACTTAAGTGGAGAAGATTGAATCGAACAATGGGGAGTGACTTTGTCAGAATATCAGGAAGTTGGTCTATGCTTGAGACAAATGAAACTTCTAAAGTCTTGGATGCCACTCGATCCCTCACAAAATGAAAATCAAGTTCAACATGCTTAGTTTTATAATGTAAAACTTGATTGACAGATAAATAAGTAGCACAAAGGTTATCACACCACAAAATTGGTAGATTAGGCAAGCAAATGGATAATTCTTTCAATAAAGATTGAATCTATAGAATCTCACATGCGGTGTTAGCTACAGCTTTATACTCAGCCTCCGTAGAAGACCTTGCTATAGTGGGTTGCTTTTTTGAGCCCCACGAAATTAAATGAGATCCAAAGTAAATGCAAAGCCCGCCAGTGGATTTTCGGTCATCTCGACTTAAAGGGTTAACGAAGGAGATGACAAAACAGAGAAAACTTTGCACAGTATGCGTTTGACAAAATGTCTCATAAGGCACAGAATACAAAAACTTTTATAGATGATTTTATCGATTTTTACCTCAATA
Source organism: Pterocarya stenoptera (assembly GCA_003123785.1). Taxonomy (NCBI): domain Eukaryota; kingdom Viridiplantae; phylum Streptophyta; class Magnoliopsida; order Fagales; family Juglandaceae; genus Pterocarya; species Pterocarya stenoptera. The sequence continues at coordinate 108,380 of QEOT01124034.1, forward strand.
CAATGCACTGTTCTTGTGATTGTATTTCTAATACAGAGATCCTAACAAACTATAGCATAGAAACAGAATCTTCACTTTACAGCTCAGCAGTTATGTTATGAAAATATTTTTCAGATGATTCTGTATCAGTCTCCTACAGTAGAGTGCATGTACTGCCCTTTAGGTGCTGCATCGCAGGTGTGCTCATTCGGTGATTCAGTATTAGTCGGCTATAGCAGAGGGCATGGACTGTCCTTTAGGTGTTGCATTGCTAGTGTCTTCATCTAGTGGTGCAGAAGCCTTAATAGCCCCTCTCGATTCAATCGGCACCAGAACAATAATGAGACTTAAGCGGAGAAGATTGAATCGAACAATGGAGAGTGGCGTTGTCAAAATATCAGCAAGTTGGTCTTTGCATGAAACAAACGAAACTTGTAAAGTCTTGGATGCCACTCGATCCCTCACAAAATGAAAATCAAGTACAACATGCTTAGTTCTAGAATGTAAAACTGGATTTACAGATAAATAAGTAGCACCTAGGTTATCACACCACAAAATTGGTGTATTAGGCAAGTAAATTGATAATTCTTTCAACAAAGATTGAATCCACAGAATTTAACATGTAATGTTGGCCACAGCTTTAAACTCAGCCACCGTAGAGGACCTTGCTATAGTGGGTTGCTTATTGGAGCCCCACAAAATTGAATGAGATCCAAAGTAAATGCAAAGCCCACCAGTGGATTTTCAATCATCTGGACATAAAGAGTTAATGAAGGAGATGACAAAACAGAGAAAACTCTGCACAGTATGCATTTGACGATATGTCTCATAAAGCACAGAATACAAAAACTATTATAGATGATTTTACCGATTCTTTCCCCAATACAATGCACTGTTCTTGTGATTGTATTTATAATACAGAGATCCTAACAAACAATAGCATAGAAACAGAATCTTCACTCTACAGCTCAACAATTCTGTCATGAAAATTTGTTTCAGATGATTCTGTATCAGTCGGCTACAGTAGAGCGCATGTACTGCCCTTTAGGTGCTGCATCGCAGGTGTGCTCATTCGGTGATTCAGTATTAGTCGGCTATAGCAGAGGGCATGGACTGTCCTTTAGGTGTTGCATTGCTAGTGTCTTAACCTGGTGGTGCAGAAGCCTTAATAGCCCCTCTCGATTCAATCGGCACCAGAACAATATTGAGACTTAAGTGGAGAAGATTGAAGCAAACAATCGAGAGTGGCGTTGTCAAAATATCAGCAAGTTCGTCTTTGCATGAAACAAACGAAACTTGTAAAGTCTTGGATGCCACTCGATCCCTCACAAAATGAAAATCAAGTTCAACATGCTTAGTTCTAGAATGTAAAACTGGATTTACAGATAAATAAGTAGCACTTAGGTTATCACACTACAAAATTGGTGGATTAGACAAGTAAATGGATAATTCTTTCAACAAACATTGAATCCACAGAATTTCACATGTGGTGTTAGCCACAGCTTTATACTCAGCCTCCGTAGAGGACCTTGCTATAGTGGGTTGCTCTTTGAAGCCCAACGAAATTAAATGAGATCCAAAGTAATTGCGAAACCCACCAGTGGATTTTCAGTCATCTGGATATAAAGAGTTAACGAAGGAGATGACAAAACAGAGAAAACTTTGCACAGTATGTGTTTGCCAGAATGTCTCATACAGCAAAGAATACAAAAACTTCTATATATGATTTTACTGATTCCTTCCTCAATACAATGCACTGTTCTTGTGTGTGTATTTATAACACAGAGATCCAAACAAACTACAGCATAGAAGCAGAATCTTCACTTTAGAGCTCAGCAGTTCTATTATGAAAGTATTTTTCAGATGATTCTGTATCAGTCGACTACTGCAGAGGGCATGTACTGCCCTTTAGGTGCTGCATCGCAGATGTGCTCATTTGGTGATTCAATATCAGTCAGCTACAGCAGAGGGCATGGATTGTCCTTTAGGTGTTGCATTGCTAATGTCCTCATCTGGTGGTGCAGTAGCCTTAATAGCCCCTCTCGATTCAATCGGCACCGGAACAATAGTGAGACTTAAGCGGAGAAGATTTAATCGAACAATGGAGAGTGCGTTTGTCAGAATTTCAGCAAGTTGGCCTTTGCTTGAGACAAATGAAACTTGTAAGGTCTTGGATGCCACTCAATCCCTCACAAAATGAAAATCAAATTCAACATGCTTAGTTCTAGAATGTAAAACTGGATTTATAGATAAATCACAGAATTTCACATGTGATGTTAGCCACAGCTTTATACTCAACCTCCGTAGAGGACCTTGCTATAGTCGGTTACGTTTTGGAGTCCCACGAAATTAAATGTGATCCAAAGTAAATGCAACGCCCCCCAGTGATTTTCGGTCATCTGGACATAAAGAGTTAACAAAGGAGATGACAAAACAGAGAAAACTTTGGACAGTATGTCTTTGACAGAATGTCTCATAAAGCAAAGAATACAAAAACTTCTATTGATGATTTTTCTGATTCTTGAGTGTGTATCTATAATATAGAGATCCTAACAAAATACAGCATAGAAACAGAATCTTCACTTTACAGCTTAGCAGTTCTGTTATGAAAATATTCTTTAGATGATTCATTATCAATCGGCTACAGCAGAGGGCATGTATTGCCTTTTAGGTGCTGCATCGTTGGTGTGCTCATTTGGTGATTCAGTATCAGTCGGCTATAGTTGAGGGCATGGACTGTCCTTTAGGTGTTGCATTGCTAGTGTCCTCATCTGGTGGTGCAGTAGCCTTAATAGCCCCTCTTTATTCAATCGTCACCGAAACAATAGTGAGACTTCAACGAAGAAGATTGAATCGAACAATGGAGAGTGACTTTGTAAGAATATCAGCAAGTTGGTCTTTGCTTGAGACAAACGAAACTTGTAAAGTCTTGGATGTCACTCGATCCCTCAGAAAATGAAAATGAAGTTCAACATGCTTAGTTCTAGAATGTAAAATTGGATTTAAAGATAAAAAAGTAGCAACAAGGTTATCACACCACAAAATTGGTGGATTAGGCAAGTAAATGGATAATTCTTTCAACAAAGATTGAATTCATACAATTTCACATGTGGTGTTAGCCACAGCTTTATACTCAGCCTACGTAGAGGACCTTGCTATAATGGGTTGCTTTTTGGAGCCTCAAGAAATTAAATGAGATCCAAAGTAAATGCAAAGCCCACCAGTACATTTTCGATCATCTGGACATAAAGAGTTAACGAAGGAGATGACAAAACAGACAAAACTCTTCACAATATGTGTTTGACAAAATGTCTCATAAAGCACAGAATACAAAAACTATTATAGATGATTTTACCGATTCTTTCCTTAATACAATGCACAGTTCTTGTGATTGTATTTATAATACAGAGATCCTAACAAACTATAGCATAGAAACAGAATCTTCACTCTACAGCTCAACAGTTCTGTTATGAAAATATTTTTCAGATGATTCTGTATCAGTCGGCTACAGTAGAGCGCATGTACTGCCCTTTAGGTGCTGCATCGCAGGTGTGCTCATTTGGTGATTCAGTATTAGTCGGCTACAGCAGAGGGTATGGTCTGTGATTTAGGTATTGCATTGCTAGTGTCCGCATCTGGTTGTACAGTAGCCATAATAGCCGCTCTCGATTCAATCGGCACCGGAACAATAGTGAGACTTAAGCGGAGAAGATTGAATCGAACAATGGAGAGTGGCTTTGTCAGAATATCAGCAAGTTGGTCTTTTCTTGAAACAAACGAAACTTGTAAATTCTTGGATGCCACTCGATCCCTAACCAAATGAAAATCAAGTTCAACATGCTTAGTTCTAGAATGTAAAACTGGATTTACAGATAAATAAGTAGCACCAAGGTTATCACACCACAAAATTGGTGGATTAGGCAAGTAAATGGATAATTCTTTCAACAAAGTTTAAATCCACAGAATTTCACATGTGGTATTCGCCACAGCTTTATACTCAGCCTACGTAGAGGACCTTGCTATAGTGGGTTGCTTTTTGGAGCCCCACGAAATTAAATGAGATCCAATGTAAATGCAAGGCCCAACAGTGGATTTTCGGTCATGTGGACATAAAGAGTTAACGAAGGAGATGACAAAATAGAGAAAACTTTGCACAGTATGCATTTGACAAAATGTCTCATAAAGCACAGAATAGAAAAATTTTTATCGATGATTTTACCGATTTTTTCCTCAATACAATGCACTGTTATTGTGATTGTATTTATAATACAGAGATCCTAACAAACTATAGCATAGAAACAGAATCTTCACTTTACAGCTCAGCTGTTCTGTTATGAAAATATTTTTCAGATGATTCTGTATCAGTCGGCTACAGTAGAGCGCATGTATTCCCCTTTAAGTGCTGCATCGCAGGTGTGCTCGTTCGGTGATTCAGTATTCGTCGGCTACAGCAGAGGGCATGGACTGTCCTTTCGGTGTTGCATTGCTAGTGTCTTCATCTGGTGATGCAGAGGCCTTAATAGCCCCTCTCGATTCAATCGGCACCAGAACAATAGTGAGACTTAAGCGGAGAAGATTGAATCGAACAATAGATAGTGGCGTTGTCAAAATATCAGCAAGTTGGTCTTTGCTTGAAACAAAGGAAACTTAAGTCTTGGATCCCACTCGATCCCTCACCAAATGAAAATCAAGTTCAACATGCTTAGTTCTAGAATGTAAAACTGGATTTACAGATAAATAAATAACACCAAGGTTATCAAACCACAAAATTGGTGGATTAGGCAAGTAATTGGATAATTCTTTCAACAAAGATTAAATCCACAGAATTACACATGTGGTGTTAGCCACAGCTTTATACTCAGCCTACGTTGAGGACCTTGCTATAGTGGGTTGCTTTTTGGAGCCCCACGAAATTAAATGAGATCCAAAGTAAATGGAAAGCCCACTAGTGGATTTTCGGTCATCTGGACGTAAAGAGTTAACGAAGGAGATGACAAAATAGAGAAAACTTTGCACAGTATGTCTTTGACAAATTGTATGAGAAAGCACAAAATACAAAAACGTTTATAGATGATTTTACCGATTCTTTCCTCAATACAATGCGCTGTTCTTGTGATTGTATTTATAATACAGAGATCCTAACAAACTATATCATAGAAACAGAATCTTCACTCTACAGCTCAACAGTTCAGTTATGAAAATATTTTTCAGATGATTCTGTCTCATTCGGCTACAGTAGAGTGCATGTACTGCCCGTTAGGTGCTGAATCGCAGGTGTGCTCATTCGATGATTCAGTATTAGTCAGCTACAGCAGCGGGTATGGACTGTCATTTAGGTATTGCATTGCTAGCGTCCTCATCTGGAGGTGCAGTAGCCTTAATAGCCCCTCTAGATTCAATCGGCACCGGAACATAGTGAGACTAAAGCGGAGAAGATTGAATCGAAAATGGAGAGTGGCTTTGTCAGAATATCAGCAAGTTGGTCTTTTCTTGAAACAAATGAAACTTGTAAAGTCTTTGACGCCACTCGAACCCTCACAAAATGAAAATCAAGTTCAACATGCTTAGTTCTAGAATGTAGAACTGGATTGACAGATAAATAAGTAGCACAAAGGTGTTCACACCACAAAATTGGTGGATTAGGCAAGTAAATGGATAATTCTTTCAATAAAGATTGAATCCATAGAATTTCACATGTGGGGTTAGCTACAGCTTTATACTCAGCCTCCGTAGAGGTCCTTGCTATAGTGGGTTGCTTTTCGGAGCCCCACGAAATTAAATGAGATCCAAAGTAAATGCAAATCCCACCAGTGGATTTTCGGTCATCTGGACATAAAGAGTTAACGAAGGAGATGACAAAACAGAGAAAACTTTGCACAGTATGTGTTTGAGATTGTCTCATAAAGCACAGACTACAAAAACTTCTATTGATGATTTTATTGATTCTTTCCTCAATACAATGCACTGTTCTTGTGTGTGTATTTATAATACAGAGATCCTACCAAACTACAGCATAGAAACAACATCTTCACTTTACAGCTCACCAGTTCTGATATGAAAATATTCTTTAGATGATTCTATATCAGTCGGCTACAGCAGAGGGCATGTATTGCCTTTTAGGTGCTGCATCGCAGGTGTGCTCATTTGGTGTTTCAGTATCAGTCGACTACAGCAGAGGGCATGGACTGTCATTTAGGTTTTGCATTGCTAGTGTCCTCATCTGGTGGTGCAGTAGCCTTAATAGCCCCTCTCGATTTAATCGGCAACAGAACAATAGTGAGACTTAAGCAATGAAGATTGAATCGAACAGTGGAGAGTAACTTTGTCAGAATATCAGCAAGTTGGTCATTGCTTGAGACAAACAAAACTTGTAAAGTCTTGGACGCCACTCGATCCCTCACAAAATGAAAATCCAGTTCAACATGCTTAGTTCTAGAATGTAAAACTGGATTTACAGATAAATAAGTAGCACCAAGGTTATTACACCACAAAATTGGTTGATTACGCAAGTAAATGGATAATTCTTTCAACAAAGATTGAATCCATAGAATTTCACATGTGGTGTTAGCCACAGCTTTATACTCAGCCTACGTTGAGGACCTTGCTATAGTGGGTTGTTTTTTGGAGCCCCACGAAATTAAATGAGATCCAAAGTAAATGGAAAGGCTACTAGTGGATTTTCCGTCATCTGGACATAAAGAGTTAACGAAGGAGATGACAAAACAGAGAAAACTTTGCACAGTATGTCTTTGACACATTGTATCATAAAGCACAGAATACAAAAACTTTTATAGATGATTTTACCGATTCTTTCCTCAATACAATGCGCTGTTCTTGTGATTGTATTTATAATACAGAGATCCCAACAAACTATATCATAGAAACAGAATCTTCACTCTACAGCTCAACAGTTCTGTTATGAAAATATTTTTCAAATGATTCTGTATCAGTCGGCTACAGTAGAGCGCATGTACTGCCCGTTAGGTGCTGCATCTCAGGTGTGCTCATTAGATGATGCAGTATTAGTCAGCTACAGTAGTGGGTATGGACTATCATTTAGGTATTGCATTGCTAGCGTCCTCATCTGGTGGTGCAGTAGCCTTAATAGCCCCTCTCGATTCAATCGGCACCGGAACAATAGTGAGACTTAAGCGGAGAAGATTGAATCAAACAATGGAGAGTGGCTTTGTCAGAATATCAGCAAGTTGGTCTTTGTTTGAAACAAACGAAACTTGTAAAGTCTTGGACGCCACTCGATCCCTCACAAAATGAAAATCAAGTTTAACATACTTAGTTCTAGAATGTAAAACGGGATTGACAGATAAATAAGTAGCACCAAGGTTATCACACCACAAAATTGGTTGATTACGCAAGTAAATGGATAATTCTTTCAACAAAAATTGAATCCATAGAATTTCACATGTAGTGTTAGCCACAGGTTTATACTCAGTCTACGTAGAGGACCTTGCTACAGTGGGTTGCTTTTTGGAGCCCCACGAAATTAAATGAGATCCAAAGTAAATGGAAAGCCCACCAGTGGATTTTCGGTCATCTGGACATAAAGAGTTAACGAAGGAGATGACAAAACAGAGAAAACTTTGCACAGTATGTCTTTGACAAAATGTATCATAAAGCACAGAATACAAAAACTTTTATAGATGATTTTACAGATTCGTTCCTCAATACAATGCGCTGTTCTTGTGATTGTATTTATAATACAGAGATCCTAACAAACTATAGCATAGAAACAGAATCTTCACTTTACAGCTCAGCATTTCTGTTATGAAAATATTTTTCAGACGATTCTGTATCAGTCGGCTACAGTAGAGCGCATGTACTGCCCGTTAGGTGCTGCATTGCAGGTGTGCTCATTCGATGATTCAGTATTAGTCTGCTACAGCAGAGGGTATGGACTGTCATTTAGGTATTGCATTCCTAGCTTTCTCATCTGGTGGTGCAGTAGCCTTAATAGCCCCTCTAGATTCAATCGGCACCGGAACAATAGTGAGACTTAAGCGGAGAAGATTGAATCGAACAATGGAGAGTGGCTTTGTCAGAATATCAGCAAGTTGGTCTTTTCTTGAAACAAACGAAACTTGTAAAGTCTTTGACGCCACTCGATCCCTCACAAAATGAAAATCAAGTTCAACATGCTTAGTTCTAGAATGTAAAACAGGATTGACAGATAAATAAGTAGCACAAAGGTGATCACACCACAAAATTGGTGGATTAGGCAAGTAAATGGATAATTCTTTCGATAAAGATTGAATCCAAAGAATTTCACATGTGGGGTTAGCTACAGCTTTATACTCAGCCTCCGTAGAAGTCCTTCCTATAATGGGTTGCTTTTCGGAGCCCCACGAAATTAAATGAGATCCAAAGTAAATGCAAATCCCACCAGTGGATTTTCGGTCATCTGGCCATAAAGAGTTAACGAAGGAGATGACAAAACAGAGAAAACTTTGCACAGTATGTCTTTGACAAAATGTATCATAAAGCACAGAATACAAAAACTTTTATAGATGATTTTACCGATTCTTTCCTGAATACAATGCGCTGTTCTTGTGATTGTCTTTATAATACAGAGATCCTAACAAACTATAGCATAGAAACAAAATCTTCACTTTACAGCTCAGCAGTTCTATTATGAAAATATTTTTCAGACGATTCTGTATCAGTCGGCTACAGTAGAGCGCATGTACTGTCCGTTAGTTGCTGCATCGCAGGTGTGCTCATTCGATGATTCAGTATTAGACTGCTACAGCAGAGGGTATGGACTGTCATTTAGGTATTGCATTCCTAGCTTTCTCATCTGGTGGTGCAGTAGCCTTAATAGCCCCTCTCGATTCAATCGGCACCGGAACAATAGTGAGACTTAAGCGGAGAAGATTGAATCGAACAATGGAGAGTGGCTTTCTCATAATATCAGCAAGTTGGTCTTTGCTTGAAACAAACGAAACTTGTAAAGTCTTTGACGCCACTTGATCCCTCACAAAATGAAAATCAAGTTCAACATGCTTAGTTCTAGAATGTAAAACTGGATTGACAGATAAATAAGTAGCACAGAGGTGATCACACCACAAAATTGGTGGATTAGGCAAGTAAATGGATAATTCTTTCAACAAAGATTGAATCCATAGAATTTCACATGTGGTGTTAGCCACAGCTTTATACTCAGCCTACGTTGAGGACCTTGCTATAGTGGGTTGCTTTTTGGAGCCCCATGACATTAAATGAGATCCAAAGTAAATGCAAAGCCCACCAGTGGATTTTCGGTCATCTGGACATAAAGAGTTAACGAAGGAGATGACAAAACAGAGAAAACTTTGCACAGTATGTGTTTGAGAGAATGTCTCATAAAGCACAGACTACAAAAACTTCTATTGATGATTTTACTGATTCTTTCCTCAATACAATGCACTGTTCTTGTGTGTGTATTTATAATACAGAGATCCTAACAAACTACAGCATAGAAACAACATCTTCACTTTACAGCTCACCAGTTCTGATATGAAAATATTCTTTAGATGATTCTATATCAGTCAGCTACAGCAGAGGGCATGTATTGCCTTTTAGGTGCTGCATCGCAGGTGTGCTCATTTGGTGATTCAGTATCAGTCGGCTACAGCAGAGGGCATGGACTGTCCTTTAGGTGTTGCATTGCTAGTGTCCTCATCTGGTGGTGCAGTAGCCTTAATAGCCCCTCTCACTTCAATCGGCACCGGAACAATAGTGAGACTTAAGCGAAGAAGATTGAATCGAACAATGGAGAGTGGCTTTGTCAGAATATCAGCAAGTTGGTCTTTGCTTGAGACAAACGAAACTTGTAAAGTCTTGGATGCCACTCCATCCCTCATAAAATGAAAATCAAGTTCAACATGCTTAGTTCTAGAATGTAAAACAGGATTGACAGATAAATAAGTAGCACAAAGGTGATCACACCACAAAATTGGTGGATTAGGCAAGTAAATGGATAATTCTTTCGATAAAGATTGAATCCAAAGAATTTCACATGTGGGGTTAGCTACAGCTTTATACTCAGCCTCCGTAGAAGTCCTTCCTATAGTGAGTTGCTTTTCGGAGCCCCACGAAATTAAATGAGATCCAAAGTAAATGCAAATCCCACCAGTGGATTTTCGGTCATCTGGACATAAAGAGTTAACGAAGGAGATGACAAAACAGAGAAAACTTTGCACAGTATGTGTTTGAGAGAATGTCTCATAAAGCACAGACTACAAAAACTTCTATTGATGATTTTACTGATTCTTTCCTCAATACAATGCACTGTTCCTGTGTGTGTATTTATAATACAGAGATCCTAACAAACTACAGCATAGAAACAACATCTTCACTTTACAGCTCACCAGTTCTGATAAGAAAATATTCTTTAGATGATTCTATATCAGTCGGCTACAGCAGAGGGCATGTATTGCCTTTTAGGTGCTGCATCGCAGGTGTGCTCATTTGGTGATTCAGTATCAGTCGGCTACAGCAGAGGGCATGGACTGTCCTTTAGGTGTTGCATTGCTAGTGTCCTCATCTAGTGGTGCAGTAGCCTTAATAGCCCCTCTCGCTTCAATCGGCACCGGAACAATAGTGAGACTTAAGCGAAGAAGATTGAATCGAACAATGGAGAGTGGCTTTGTCAGAATATCAGCAAGTTGGTCTTTGCTTGAGACAAACGAAACTTGTAAAGTCTTGGATGCCACTCCATCCCTCATAAAATGAAAATCAAGTTCAACATGCTTAGTTCTAGAATGTAAAACAGGATTTACAGATAAATAAGTAGCACCAAGGTTATCACACCACAAAATTGGTGGATTAGGCGAGTAAAAGGATAATTCTTTCAACAAAGATTGAATCCATAGAATTTCACATGTGGTGTTAGCTACAGCTTTATACTCAGCCTACGTAGAGGACCTTGCTATAGTGGGTTGCTTTTTGGAGCCCCATGACATTAAATGAGATCCAAAGTAAATGCAAAGCCCACCAGTGGATTTTCGGTCATCTGGACATAAAGAGTTAACGAAGGAGATGACAAAACAGAGAAAACTTTGCACAGTATGTGTTTGACAAAATGTCTCATAAAGCACAGAATACAAAAACTTTTATAGATGATTTTACCGATTCTTTCCTCAATACAATGCACTGTTCTTGTGATTGTATTTATAATACAGAGATCCTAACAAACTATAGCATACAAACAGAATCTTCACTTTACAGCTCAGCAGTTCTGTTATGAAAATATTTTTCAGATGATTCTATATCAGTCGGCTACAGTAAAGCGCATGTACTGCCTTTTAGGTGCTGCATCGCAGGTGTGCTCATTCTGTGATTCAGAATTAGTCGGCTACAGCAGAGGGTATGGATTGCCATTTAGGTATTGCACTCCTAGTGTCCTCATCTGGAGGTGCAGTAGCCTTAATAGCCCCTCTCGATTCAATCGGCACTGGAACAATAGTGAGACTTAAGCGGAGAAGATTGAATCGAACAAGGAAGTGTGCCTTTGTCAGAATATCAACAAGTTGGTCTTTGCTTGAAACAAACAAAACTTGTAAAGTCTTGGACGTCACTCGATCCCTCACAAAATGAAAATCAAGTTGAACATGCTTAGTTCTAAAATGTAAAACTGGATTGACAGATAAATAGGTGGCACAAAGGTTATCACACCACAAAATTGGTGGATTAGGCTAGTAAATGGATAATTCTTTCAATAAAGATTGAATCCATAGAATTTCACTTGTGGTTTTAGCTACAGCTTTATACTCAGCCTCCGTAGAAGACCTTGCTATAGTGCGTTGCTTTTTGGAGCCTAAATGGGATCCAAAGTAAATGCAAAGCCAACCAATGGATTTTCGGTCATCTGGACATAAAGAGTTAACGAAGGGATGAAAAAACAGAGAAAACTTTGCATAGTATGTGTTTGACAGAATGTCTCATAAAACACAGAGTACAAAAACTTCTATTGATGATTTTACTGATTCTTTCCTCAATACAATGCACTATTCTTGTGTGTGTATCTATAATACAGAGATCCTAACAAACTACAGCATAGAAACAGAATCTTCACTTTACAGCTCAGCAGTTCTGTTATGAAAATATTCTTTAGATGATTCAGTATCAGTCGACCACAGCAAAGGCATGTATTGCCTTTTAGGTGCTGCATCGCAGGTGTGCTTATTTGTTGATTCAGTATCAGTCGGGTACAGCAGAGGGCATGGACTGTCCTTTAGGTGTTGCATTGCTAGTGTCCTCATATGGCGGTGCAGTAGCCTTAATAGCCCCTCTCGATTCAAACGACACCGAAACAATAGTGAGACTTTAGCGAAGAAGATTGAATCGAACAATGGAGAGTGACTTTGTCAGAATATCAGCAAGTTGGTCTTTGCTTGAGAGAAACGAAACCTGTAAAGTCTTGGATACCACTCGATCCCTCGCAAAATAAAAATCGAGTTCAACATGCTTAGTTCTAGAATGTAAAACTGGATTTACAAATAAATAAGTAGCACCAAGGTTATCACACCACAAAATTGGTGGATTAGGCAAGTAAATGTATAATTCTTTCAACAAATATTGAATCCATAGAATTTCACATGTGGTGTTAGCCACAGCATTATACTCAACCTACGTAGAGGACCTTGCTATAGTGGGTTGCTTTTTGGAGCCCCATGAAATTAAATGAGATCCAAAGTAAATGCAAAGCCCACCAGTGGATTTTCGGTCATCTAGACATAAAGAGTTAACGAAGGAGATAAAAAAACAGAGAAAACTCTGCACAGTATGTGTTTGACAAAATGTCTCATAAAGCACAGAATACAAAAACTATTATAGATGATTTTACCGATTCTTTCCTCAATACAATGCAGTGTTCTTGTGATTGTATATATAATACAGAGATCCTAATAAACTATAGCATAGAAATAGAATCTTCACTTTACAGCTCAACAGTTCTATTATGAAAATGTTTTTCAGATGATTCTGTATCAGTCGGCTACAGTAGAGGGCATCTACTGCCCTTTAGGTACTGCATCGCAAGTGTGCTCATTTGGTGATTCAGTATCAATCGACTACAGCAGAGGGCATGGACTGTCATTTAGGTGTTACATTGCTAGTGTCCTCATCTGGTGGTGCAGTAGCCTTAACAACCCCTCTCGATTCAATCGGCACCGGAACAATAGTGGGACTTAAGCGAAGAAGATTGAATCGAACAATGGAGAGTGGCTTTGTCAGAATATCAGCTAGTTGGTCTTTGCTTGAGACAAGCGAAACTTGTAAAGTCTTGGATGCCGCTCGATCCCTCATAAAATGAAAATCAAGTTCAACATGCTTAGTTCTAGAATGTAAAACTGGATTTATAGATAAATAAGTAGCACCAAGGTTATCACACCACAAAATTGGTGGATTAGGCGAGTAAATGGATAATTCTTTCAACAAAGATTGAATCCATAGAATTTCACATGTGGTGTTAGCTACAGCTTTATACTCAGCCTACGTAAAGGACCTTGCTATAGTGGGTTGCTTTTTGGAGCCCCACGACATTAAATGAGATCCAAAGTAAATGCAAAGCCCACCAGTGGATTTTCGGTCATCTGGACATAAAGAGTTAACGAATGAGATGACAAAATAGAGAAAACTTTGCACAGTATGTGTTTGACAAAATGTCTCATAAAGCACAGAATACAAAAACTTTTATAGATGATTTTTACCGATTCTTTCCTCAATACAATGCACTGTTCTTGTGATTGTATTTATAATATAGACATCCTAACAAACTATAGCATAGAAACAGAATCTTCACTTTACAGCTCAGCAGTTCTGTTATGAAAATATTTTTCAGATGATTCTATATCAGTCGGCTACAGTAAAGTGCATGTACTGCCTTTTAGGTGCTGCATCGCAGGTGTGCTCATTCGGTGATTCAGTATTAGTTGGCTACAGTAGAGGGTATGGACTGTCATTTAGGTATTGCATTGCTAATGTCCTCATCTGGTGGTGCAGTAGCCTTAATAGCCCCTCTCGATTCAATCGGCACCAGAACAATAGTGAGACTTAAGCGGAGAAGATTGAATCGAACAAGGGAGAGTGGCTTTTTCAGAATATCAGCAAGTTGGTCTTTGCTTGAAACAAACGAAACTTGTAAAGTCTTGGATGCCACTCGATCCCTCACAAAATGAAAATCGAGTTCAACAAGCTTAGTTCTAGAATGTAAAACTGGATTTACAGATAAATAAGTAGCACCAAGGTTATCACAGCACAAAATTGGTGGATTAGGCAAGTAAATGGATAATTCTTTCAACAAAGATTGAATCCATAGAATTTCACATGTGGTGTGAGCCACAGCTTTATACTCAGCCTCTGTAGAAGACCTTGCTATAGTGGGTTGCTTTTTGGAGCCCCACGAAATTAAATGAGATCCAAAGTAAAAGCAAAGCCCACCAGTGGATTTTCGGTCATCTGGACATAAAGAGTTAACGAAGGAGATGACAAAACAGAGAAACATTTGCACAGTATGTGTTTGACAGAATGTCTCATAAAGCACAGAGTACAAAAACTTCTATAGATGATTTTACTGATTCTTTCCTCAATACAATGCACTGTTCTTGTGTGTTTATTTATAATACAGAGATCCTAACAAACTATAGCATAGAAACAGAATCTTCACTTTAAAGCTCAGCAGTTCTGTTATGAAAATATTCTTTAGATGATTCTGTATCAGTCGGCCGCCGCAGAGGGCATGTATTGCCTTTTGCTGCATCACAGGTGTGCTCATTTGGTGATTCAGTATCAGTCGGCCACAGCAGAGGGCATGGACTGTCCTTTAGGTGTTGCATTGCTAGTGTCCTCATCTGGTGGTGCAGTAGCCTTAATAGCCCTTCTCGATTCAATCGGCACCGGAACAATAGTGAGACTTAAGCGGAGAAGATTGAATCGAACAGTGGAGAGTGACTTTGTCAGAATATCTGCAAGTTGGTTTTTGCTTGAGACAAACGAAACTTGTAAAGTCTTGGATGCCACTCGATCCCTCATAAAATGAAAATCAAGTTCAACATGCTTAGTTCTAGAATGTAAAACTGGATTTACAGATAAATAAGTAGCACCAAGGTTATCACACCACAAAATTGGTGGATTAGGCGAGTAAATGGATAATTCTTTCAACAAAGATTGAATCCATAGAATTTCACATGTGATGTTAGCTACAGCTTTATACTCAGCCTACGTAGAGGACCTTGCTATAGTGGGTTGCTTTTTGGAGCCCCACGACATTAAATGAGATCCAAAGTAAATGCATAGCCCACAAGTGGATTTTCGGTCATCTAGACATAAAGAGTTAACGAAAGAGATGAAAAAACAGAGAAAACTTTGCACAGTATGTGTTTGACAAAATGTCTCATAAAGCACATAATACAAAAACTTTTATAGATGATTTTACCGATTCTTTCCTCAATACAATGCACTGTTCTTGTGATTGTATTTACAATACAGAGATCCTAACAAACTATAGCATAGAAACAGAATCTTCACTTTACAGCTCAGCAGTTCTGTTATGAAAATATTTTTCAGATGATTCTGTATCAGTCGGCTACAGGAGAGCGCATGTACTGCCTTTTAGGTGCTGCATCGCAGGTGTGCTCATTTGGTGATTCAGTATTAGTTGGCTACAGCAGAGGGTATGGACTGTCATTTAGGTATTGCATTGCTAGTGTCCTCATCTGGTGGTGCAGTAGCCTTAATAGCCCCTCTCGATTCAATCGGCACCGGAACAATAGTGAGACTTAACCGGAGAAGATTGAATCGAACAAGGGAGAGTGGCTTTGTCAGAATATCAGCAAGTTGGTCTTTGCTTGAAACAAACGAAACTTGTAAAGTCTTGGATGCCAGTCGATCCGTCACAAAATGAAAATCAAGTTCAACATGCTTAGTTCTAGAATGTAAAACTGGATTTACAGATAAATAAGTAGCACATAGGTTATCACACCACAAAATTGGTGGGTTAAGCAAGTAAATGGATAATTCTTTCAACAAAGATTGAATCCATAGAATTTCACATGTGGTGTTAGCCACAGCTTTATACTCAGCCTCCGTAGAAGACCTTGCTATAGTGGATTGTTTTTTGGAGCTCCACGAAATTAAATGAGATCCAAAGTAAATGAAAAACCCACCAGTGGATTTTCGGTCATCTGGACGTAAAGAGTTAATGAAGGAGATGACAAAACAAAGAAAACTTTGCACAGTATGTGTTTGATAGAATGTCTCATAAAGCACAGAGTACAAAAACTTCTATAGATGATTTTACTGATTCTTTCCTCAATACAATACACTGTTCTTGTGTGTTTATTTATAATACAGAGATCCTAACAAACTATAGCATAGAAACAGAATCTTCACTTTACAGCTCAGCAGTTCTGCTATGAAAATATTCTTTAGATGATTCTGTATCTGTCGGCTACAGCAGAGGGCATGTATTGCCTTTTAGGTGCTACATCGCAGGTGTGCTCATTTGGTGATTCAGTATCAGTCGGCTACAGCAGAGGGCATGGACTGTCCTTTAGGTGTTGCATTGCTAGTGTCCTCATCTGGTGATGCAATAGCCTTAATAGCCCCTCTCGATTCAATCGGCACCGGAACAATAGTGAGACTTAAGCGAAGAAGATTGAATCGAACAATGGAGAGTGATTTTGTCAGAATATCAGCAAGTTGGTCTTTGCTTGAAACAAACAAAACTTGTAAAGTCTTGGATGCCACTCGATCCCTCAGAAAATGAAAATCAAGTTCAACATGTTTAGTTCTAGAATGTAAAACTGGATTTACAGATAAATAAGTAGCACCTAGGTTATCACACCACAAAATTGGTGGATTAGGCAAGTAAATGGATAATTCTTTCAACAAAGATTGAAGCCACAGAATTTCACATGTGGTGTTGGCCACAGCTTTATACTCAGCCCCGTAGAGGATCTTGCTATAGTGGGTTGCTTTTTGGAGCCCCACAAAATTAAATGAGATCCAAAGTAAATGCAAAGCCCACCAGTGAATTTTCGGTCATCTGGACATAAAGAGTTATCGAAGGAGATGACAAAACAGAATAAACTTTGCGCAGTATGTGTTTAACAGAATGTCTCATAAAGCACAGAGTACAAAAACTTCTATAGATGATTTTACTGATTCTTTCCTCAATACAATGCACTGTTCTTGTGTGTGTATTTATAATACAAAGATCCTAATAAACTACAGTATAGAAACAAAATCTTCACTTTACAGCTCAGCAGTTTTGTTATGAAAATATTCTTCAGATAATTCTGTATCAGTCGGCTACAGCAGAGGTATATACTACCCTTTATGTGCTGCATCGCAGATGTGCTCATTTGGTGATTCAGTATCAGTCGGCTACAGCAGAAGACATGGACTGTCCTTTAGGTGCTGCATTGCTAGTGTAGTGCAATAGCCTTAATAAAGATCAATATCGTGTCTCTAAAAGTTTCTTGCCTGAATACGTGCACGCATGATCTCCGAAAAGCTTCTACATGATATATATATATATATATATATATTTATAAGTATATATATATATTATATAATATGTTGCCGGCAATGAATCGATGATCTGCCTTTTAAAGGCAAGAAATTAAGAGTCAGATCATTGGGTTGACCTTTTATTGGCCGTTTGATTATTTGAATTTCATGAAAACATGGTCGGCAGCTCTGTTTATACAACTTAATATAATTAAATATAGAGAACGTACGGATCAGACATTGTTAGAAAATGAATGCAGGCACAGATCATTCAGTAGTTGACAAATTGATGTTCATGTCAAGATTTGGACAAATTGATCATGATCATCATGCAGTCAAAGTCTCTCTCTTAAACGTTGTTGGAATTTGGAAGTGTGAGCTATATATATTTCTTGGTGGACTTCAGTAAATCTTGAAATGCATGGTCATATGTAGCTAGGTTTAATCTAATTAATTAACATTTTCTACTCGTAACGATAATTTCTTTCTTCTAGATCATAATTTGATATTTCTGTGAAATCATTATCCCAAAAGGTTAAACTGATAGAAAGAGATAGATTTTATTATTTATTTTATATTTTAACACATTGATCATCATATAATTTTATCTCTCCTTTACTCAATATGAGACATTACAATCTCTCTGTTTTAATTAAGATATTATTTATAACAAATTTCTCTACTATACTCATTGCTCAATTTGAGGTGTTACAATCTCTCTTTACAGGTAATTAAGATACATTAATGTATATGAGGATACGTACGTACTACATCAGATCAGACATGTAATTAATGGTACTAATTAGTCCTACCTCAATGATTAATTATAAGTTTTCTAGATTAATTTAACTACGAAATATTAATATTAATTAACCCCTTACTTTTCAGACATTGCATGTATTAATTAATCATGATCATGTGCTAGATGATCAATAGGACCGAGAATTAATTACGTGCATATACATGTGTAATATTTTAAACATGGAACCATGAATATATATAGTCGGTGATCGGGTAGAAGAACAAAGATATCAACACAAAAACTTGATCTCATGATCCATGATGAACAGGGCAAGTATTCCAGCAATTATTTGGTGTAAGTTTGGTGTAAGAAGGGCAAACTTCCCTATTAATATATGTATTATTCATGACTCAATTATTTAATCTTAGATTACGTGTGTTCGTTTGCGTATAACGTTGACGTGATACCATATAATTTGCATGCACATACATATAATACAGATCACGGCTCAGCTTGTCGTTTCACAAGAAATGTCCTTTTCTTAATTTTTCTTTCTTACGAGCGTGATAGATATCATGTACTCGTCCGCCTCGATGAAAATAACAAATGGCCTACTTCTTCTAAATATATTAATTAATGTGCATGGTACTGGATTCGGCCCACATACGTACACAAACGCGTACGCTTTGAAAGGAAAACAGAATATTAATCTCGACGTGCTCAGTAACAACAATGTAAGGAATAATTAGATTTAGTACTGATGCATGCAAAATAGCAATGAGATCGATACATTATATAGAATTGATCCTTTCAGGACTTGACCACATTGATCCGCGCTTACATTGCTTATAATGGAGGAAAATCACAGAGGATCTCGTTTCAGGCCCTTATTCCACATAAGGACTCTTGTTCAATAAAAACAACAAACAAAAAATTACAATGCTGAATATACCATACATAAAATCCAAGCTGGAAAGCGATTATTCGTGTAACAATTCAAATTGATTCAGGGGTTTGATTGAAGTTTAATAGCCCTTTGGCGGTGGTGGTGATTTGTAATAATATGGGATTGGGGAAGACTTGGATAGTGGAGGAGGTGATTTACGGAGGTATGGTGGATGTGGCCAGTGAGATGCGGGAGGAGGAGACTTGGATGGTGGATAAGGTGACTTATGGAAGTATGGAGGATGTCGCCAATGGGTTGGAGGTGGAGGAGACTTGTAGTAGTATGGAGGATGTGGGAATCGAGATGGGGGTGGTGGTGATTTGTACATATACGGAGGTGGAGGTGATGGTGATGGAGGTGGTGGTGACTTGTATACATATGGAGGTGGAGGTGATGGAGATGGTGGTGGGGGTGATTTATATATGTAAGGAGGTGGAGGAGACGGTGAGGGTGGTGGTGGAGATTTATAGACATAAGGGGGAGGAGGTGATGGCGAGGGAGGTGGTGGCGATTTGTAAATGTAAGGAGGTGGAGGAGATGGTGAGGGTGGTGGTGGAGATTTATAAATGTAGGGCGGAGGAGGTGATGGTGAGGGAGGTGGAGGCGATTTATAAATATAAGGAGGTGGAGGAGACGGTGACGGCGGTGGTGGAGACTTATAGACGTAGGGTGGAGGTGGTGATGGTGAGGGAGGTGGAGGGGACTTGTAAATGTAAGGAGGAGGGGGTGATGGAGATGGTGGAGGAGGGGACTTGTAAATGTAAGGAGGAGGGGGTGATGGAGAAGGTGGTGGTGGTGATTTGTAAACATAAGGAGGAGGTGGCGATGGG
>QEOT01124035.1:0-79204 GCA_003123785.1 Pterocarya stenoptera
CTCATCTAATTATTACAACTTTTTAAATTTTCACACAAAATAAAATAAATAATTCAACTTTTTCAATTTCAAAATAAAAATAATATTAAAAAATATATATTCTAATAATATTTTATTTAATTTTTAACTTTAATTTCAATTTATCTCATCTATAAAAACAAACCAATGGTATTGTTCAGATATGAAATCATCGTCAAAAGATGCATTTCAAGTCTAGTTTGCTATGCCTTCCAAGTTCCAAACAACAATTCAGAAAATATGGGAGGTTTGATTGTGTTGAGAATGATGAGATGGCACGACGACAATGACGTGAGGAGGGAGAGACAGGCACGTACATTTTTTAAAAGGATTGTGCCCCTTAGTGTATTTGCTCTTTTTTAATATTTTTTTTTCACTTTTTTTAATTTTTTTTTAAAATACATTAATTCACTAATAGCTAATTCTTTAAACATTTAGATATATATATATGAGCGGTCAAATTGAAGAGACAAACTCCAACAACATAATATCATTTTCGTTTTCAAAAAGCACTTCCATTTACAAGTCGGTACGTAGAACATATCTCTACAGAAACTCTAAAGAAACAAATAAAACGTATAGTTAAGCTCATCAATTAGAGCAGTGCTAGTTGTATGTATGCTAGATACTATCATAGATTGTGCAAGCAATCGTGCACTCTTTTTAAAAAAGAATAAGGTTTACTATTACAAATTAATTTTATCATATGGATCTTATATCAATTCATTTTTTTCAAAATGCGTGAATAGATATCATTTCCTTTTTTTGTCAAGGTTGAAATCATCTCTAATATCTTGAGAAAGCATATTTCCAAGCACTACACTTTTTTTTTTTAAATGAGTAAATACGAGACTCATATATTTTTTTTAAATGAGTAAATACGAGACTCATATAAAAAATTTATTTAAAAAAAAGTACGCTTCACTTACACAAACCATAACTATATCTAGAATTACACTTTTATCAACTATTATAGTAAAAAGTCAGTACAAACTTTGATTCCTATAATTAGTAGGGTTAAACACGTTTATAAACATTATCAATGGTGAAGTTGAAAACAAAGACACTTTTAAAAGAAAAAGCAACCATGATTAACAACACAGTCAAATTTAAACCGTGGGAAGAGGCTACAAGAATTTGAAAAATCCACAGACGAAAAAAGAATTTGAACAAGAAATGCGACTCTTTTTTAGCACTTGGCTACTTTCTCTCTCACAGCTGCATCTAAATGGTAAGCAGATTTGAACCGTAACTTAATACTAGTTTCAATTTTGAACCTCGAAAGTTTTTGACTAATGTAAGGTAGCATTTTTAGAGTAATACTAGATATAATCATAGATTATATAAGTGTCACACACTTATTTTTAAAAACAAATTGGGTCAAATATTAAATAATTAATTTTTTTATGTGAATTTTATATTTAGTTATTCTTTTAAAAAAGGGTGCGGCTAGTTTGCCGTCCCATTTTTACCTCTAGGTGTACCGTCCAACATAAAACTAATTTTTTTTTATTCTTTTCACATTTTTTAACCTATTTAAATACATTTAAAAAATAAAAAAATACATCAATATATTTAAAATCACTTCTTTAATCACTAAGTAAAAAAAAAAAAAATTACCCAAGCGGTACACTTGGGCAGTACATTTGGAGCGGCAGAAAAACTTTATCCTTTAAAAAAATGTACAGTAATTATACACTCTATCACTATAAATATCATTTTTCTAATATTAAATAGATAAATTTCATAATTTTTTAATAAAAAAGTAGATTGTATTAGAAAATAGTATAAATTTTTTTACACTTTTAGAATCTACTTTTTAATAAAGACATTTTTATTTATTTAGAATTTGTACCACTCCTGCACAAATATTTGCATCTAACGGTTTATAGTTTCTCCACTTCATCTTGAATTAACAAGAAACAGTCATGTCAACCTCACGCGTCCACAAAATGTTCGCATCTCACGCGCCACCTTCCTTCATAAACCCACTCCGCCTTTCTCTCACCCGTCCCTTATCCTCTCGTGCTGTTACACTGATCGCGGCAACCGGATTTCACCGCTTCCAGTACCGTAGAATTACAGTCCGTAAGGTTAACTTCATGGCCGGAGATAACTTCAATGCCAGGGACTCCTCGCCTGACCACGTCCAAGGAAAGTGGTATTCGGTGCCGGAGCTCCGCCTCCGCGACCATCGCTTCACTGTTCCCCTTGACTACTCCCTCGATCATCGCGCTTCACCTAAAATCTCTGTCTTCGCTCGCGAAGTCGTTTCAGGTGTATACATCTACCAAATTGTTGGATAAAAAATTTGATTCGTATTATTATTAGTAGTATTTGTTAAATACTGCTTTGAATGTGAATTACGAGATTTAGATTTATTTGGCACAAGAAGGAGTCCTACAACTCGGTCTGTTTTCTGGGTTTGAAAAAATACGGATGCATCTTTATGCTTTGGTTGGAATTTTGTTTGTTCAGCCTCGTTCGTTTTCGCATGAGATGTGTTAAAACGAGAGATAAAAGTTGAAAATTTAATAAAATATTATTAAAATATATTTTTTAATATTATTTTTATTTTGAATTTGAAAATATTAAATTATTTATTTTATTTTATGTGAGAATTTAAAAAAATTATAATGATTAGTTGAGATGAGATGAAACATTTGTGAAAGTGAACGAGGCGTACGTATATAAATGTGTGTATGAGCGTGCATATTCCTGCTATATTCTTTATCAAGCAATCAAATGAGCTCGTCAATCATATATCTGTCCTTGAATTTCTCAGAGAGCATACTGATCAAAATTTTCCGAGGCCGTTGACCCACTTAATGTGGAAGTCCATTTTTCTTGTTTTATTTATTTATTTATTTTCAAATTCGTACCTCTTCTTAAACTGTTTTTGTCATCTTTTCTATAGAACCTAAACTCTATGTGCTTTAGTTTGTTTACAAGTGCTTGCTTGATCTTTTATTTCACCATAGACCAGATGTCTTAAACCACCAACTCCCACTAAAGTATATTGAATAGATGATTTTTCATAAAATAAGCGAAATTTAGTGGTATTTGCAGGTTGTGTATTTGTGCAAGTTCAACGCCGTCACTCTCATTTTGTTGCATTGCCCTTTTTTAAATTATTTTTTCCAAGTGTATATCTGGGTGGCATGATTTAAATGTCTGAAATTAAGTACATTTTATCACCGGGATTCCTACAGGAAGACATGCCAGGCTTAATTTCGTCCCAAACTGAATTAAGAATGCCACACTGTTGCACGCCAGCAACTGCAGCAGAAATGAATTCCTGCGATGTTTGAGATGAATGGATACCTTTTTAATAAGCACGAAACCAGTGAATGCCTATGGATTACGCTTGTTAAGTTGCCATGTTATAAACTTCAGTGACTGCTTACCCTGCTTTAGTTTCTAATATATTTCTTACCTAACGGTGGATCTGTATATGTCACCAGCAAGCGAACTGTTCTCGAAGATTATGATTCTGTAAGGTTGCCTTGTGGATGATTATTTGGAACCTATTTTAAATTTCCACTAATGACTTAATTGCATAGATATTTCTGTTTCTCTTGCTAATGCTGATATGTGTTGCAGTTGGGAAAGAAGATCAGCCTCTCCCATACCTATTATATTTACAAGGTGGACCTGGATTTGAGTGTCCTCGACCGACCGAAGCTAGTGGATGGATACAAAAAGCTTGTGAGGAATTTCGTGTCATATTGATGGATCAGGCATGCTTTTCTGCATGCTCATAGAGCAAACCTTTAAGTGATTGTTGATATCATTCTATATTATCTTTTCTCCAGCTGATGATACTATTTTGCAGCGAGGAACAGGCTTATCGACTCCTTTGACAGCATCATCTATGTCACAATTTAAGTCTGCAGAGGATTTGGCAGACTACTTGAAACATTTTCGAGCCGACAACATAGTGAATGACGCCGAGTTTATTCGAGTGCGCCTTGTTCCTGATGCTTCGCCTTGGACAGTCTTGGGTCAGGTATAAAGATTATTATTTCCTTTTGTTCTCATTTAATTGTTCAGCGTACAGCCATGGTTCTGCCCTCGGCAGGGACTTCAATTGACTTGCAATTGCTAGACCATTTAAGAGAAAAATCTGCCAGCAAGCAGCAAGAATGTTTGCTTGCATGTGCATGTATGCATTACGCTTGTATGCATGCATGCATCTATCTATGTGTGTTACTATGAATGTGTATGCAAGCATATAGGCATGTATGCGTATTTGTTTTGCTACTTGTACTATTGTATATGCCTGTTGCATGAATGTGTATTAGTTTTGCTGCTCGGATGCTATTTTATGCCTTTCTCTCATTACTTTTTTTTCACCTCATGTCGATTACTAGGGTTAGTTGCTGTCACAATTTTGCTTGTGGTTCATTGAAGCCTTTCTGACTCTACATCAAATGACAACTTTTTGTTTTTTCTTGTGCAGAGTTATGGTGGTTTTTGTGCAGTTACCTATCTGAGTTTTGCACCTCAGGGACTGAAACAAGTCCTTCTAACTGGAGGAATCCCTCCGATTGGAGATGGATGCACAGCTGATACCGTATATAGAGTGTGCTTTGAACAGATTATACTTCAGAATGAGAAGTACTACAAGAGATATCCAGGGGATGTTGAAGTTGTTCGTGAAGTTGTTAACTATTTAACGGAGTCTGATGGAGGCGGGGTGAGGATCTGCCACGTGTGATTTTGTTATCATTCCTAATGCAAAAGCTCAAGCTAAATCTTTTGAATTCCCAGGGCCCTCATGTTTTGGTTCTCTCCACTTTTTCTCTTTTGTATAGGTGCTTCTTCCGTCTGGGGGCATCTTAACTCCAAGGGGACTGCAAGCTCTTGGTCTCTCTGGCTTAGGAACTTCTACTGGTTTTGAGCGGTTGCACTATATGTAAGCCTCCATAGCAATTATGAAATTACTATTTATATTCTCTTCAAGCCAACTTTAATTTTATTATGACACATAGGTTTGAGGGAGTCTGGGATCCTGTAATAGTTCCAGGAGCACCAAAGCAGATCAGTTACTACTTTTTGAACGCTGTAAGAGGATTGCCGCTTCTTATTGATCAAGTCCAGTGTTTTAAATTACATTCTTAGAATCAACCTCTCAGCCATTCTGTTCATGCAGTTTGAGAAGTGGTTAGCTTTCGATACAAATCCACTCTATGCGCTTATGCATGAGTCTATCTACTGTCAGGTAGGCTGTTAATTTATCCTCAGAATCAAATTCTAAGATTATTAAAAAAAATCTTGAAAATCACTCTCACTCCCTCTCTCAGGGTGCTTCATCAAAGTGGTCTGCTCACAGAATAAGGAGTGAATATGAGGAAAAATTTGATGCAATCAAGGCTGTTAGAGGTTCCCCTGTACTTTTCACAGGAGAGGTACAGATGACATCAACATGCTTTTATAATTTCCGAACAAACTCAAATTTTCCTCCAGTTATCTGAGTTTGTTGGGCAGGAAAATAACTTTTTGATAAGAGCTAGATGTTGTGGGATATTTTCATTACTGATTGGTAAAAGCTACATCTTTCAAAAAGAGTTGTAAAGAGAGTTATGTATGTATCATTATTCTTTATGAAATCATTCATTCAAAACATTACTAGGAAATCATAAACTGAGCTTATTCACATATATCATGGATACATACACAATTCTGGACATGCCAATAAAAAGGGGATCTTTAATCTTTTGCATCTAATGCATGTACCTCACCTCTAACATCATCTTATCTCATAGTGAGACCACCTTATAGTCTTTGAACTGCTGCTATTTTTCTGGCCTTATACTGCTGGTGAACCAGGTCCACGATGTTCTACTTCATTGTCATCTCATTTACAGACTAGAAACAGTTGCTTATAGTGTTATTTAAAAATTGTCTTGTGAAATTTGCGTGCCGTGACGCATGCAATCTTTTTGCAACTGTAGAGGCTAGAACTGGTTTTTGACAGTTGACCCTACTTGCTATGACCAAATTAGGCCTGTTCATCCGGGCTGGGTTTTTTCCCGGCCCGCTCCGGGTTCTGGCCTGGAACAAATCCAGTCCCGTACCGGCATAGAAAAACCTGGAACGCAGGTTTACAACCCGGTACCCGGTTTGTTTATTTTTGTTTTTTGTTTATTTTTTTTCGGTTTGAATGTTTTGATGTTTCTTTTTTTTTTTTTTTTCCTTTCATGGATAGAAACTCAAAAGAAAAATGCATATTATGTCCAATGAATCATCCATTTTATGGTTTTTTTTTTTTACTCTCTTCTCCACGTAGCTTTTTATTGGTGGTCGAGGAACATGTAGGCTTTGATTTAAAAAATTAAATAAATAAAGTTTGAATGCCGCATCAACATTTTTTTCATGAAAAAATATTCACGACATGTAGGATTTGATTTTTTAAAAAAAAAAAAAAAAAGAAATAGGTGCACGGTGCAACCCGGGTTCCAGGTTTTTAAAAACCGGTTTCAATCCGGGTTCCGGCCCGGTTTGAAACCCGGGTTCCCAGGCTGGAACCCAGATGAATAGTCTTAGACTAAATATAGTGGAAGTCGTTCTTTCTCCCCTTACCTTTTCCATTCGCAGAAAACTTAGAATATATTTCTTTTTGGAGGTCATTAAATAAGGTGTATGCGAGGATGATCTGATCACATGATGCATAAGCCATCTAAATATTATGAAACCCATGGGCAGTCGGATGTTGAATTTTATGGTTTTTTTGGGGGGTGGGGGGATTCTACCTTGAGAGCATCTGTGCTAATTTTCTTGACTCTGATTGATAGGGAACTGTTGTGCATGTGAGACTTTGAACATTCTGAAGTGCATTGGATTTGGCCTTTTCCATGGCGCTTCTTATGGTGTTTACCTATTACCCGAATACCTACATTTCGAATTATTACTTCTGCAGATGATCTTCCCATGGATGTTTGATGAGATTCATGCTCTGAGGAAATTCAAAGATGTTGCTCATATCTTGGCTGAGAAGAAGGATTGGGGTCCACTCTATGACACTGCTACGCTGAGCAATAATAAGGTGTATTTTTCTTCAATTGCAGTTGATCTTCTTGAATTGTTATTGACCATTGAATTTTCCAATGGAGATTCGAACCTACCAACAGTCCAAGATGCAACTTAAATGTGGGGGAAAAACAGCATTTTTTATCTTTTGATTTTTTGAATGCTGATAGGTACCTGTTGCGGCTGCTGTTTATTATGATGATATGTTTGTCAACTTCAAGCTGGTCATGGAAACAGCTCCTCAGATAGCAGGGATTAGGCTGTGGATTACCAACGAGTTCATGCATTCTGGTCTACGCGATGGAGGGGGCCAGGTTTTCGAGCACTTGATGGGATTGTTAAATGGAAAGAAGCCTTTGTTCTAAGGAAAATCTCCTCTTCCATTCCTGTGTGGTTTTTCTTTGAGT
The DNA here is from genome assembly GCA_003123785.1 of Pterocarya stenoptera. Classification (NCBI taxonomy): domain Eukaryota; kingdom Viridiplantae; phylum Streptophyta; class Magnoliopsida; order Fagales; family Juglandaceae; genus Pterocarya; species Pterocarya stenoptera. Next base: position 7,458 of record QEOT01124035.1, read on the forward strand.
ACTGTTAGATCCACAAAAAAAATTACACAAAATTAATCTTATAAACTGATGTGGTTTCATCTGATCTATTTGATCTACTGTACTATAAAAATAATTTTATAATTTAACGAATCGCATTAAGTTACATCAGTTTATAGGATTGTTTTTATGTAATTCTTTTATGGTTAAAATATTTTCCTTTTTCCTTACGAGTTTACTTTGTTCCCTGTTTCACTTAATAAGTTATAACTTACAATAGAACATTCCAGTTGTTGGACCAAAATAATTCACTTATTCGAGAGGATTTTCTTAAGTTCAATTGGTTTTGACTGACACACCTAACGCATCATTGATGTGGAAGTCTGGAAGCCTTTCACATCAATTAACATAAAATAATATTCTTTTAAGTCATTTAAAATTTTTTCTCATTTTTCAAAATCTCGTAAAATATGAATAAAATAATTTATAAATAGTAATAAAATAATTTGAATTAATGTTTTATGAGATGTTCAGAAATGTAAAAGAAAAAGTTAAATAAAAAATATTATAAAGTTAAAATATTGTTATAATATAATTTTTTAATATAATTTTTGTTTTGAGATTTGAAAATATTAAATTGAATTTTTTTTTTTGAAAGTTTGAAAAATTTGTAATGATTAGTTTGAGAGTGTTTATGCTAGAGTGATGTTTGAAAAGAAATGAGATAAGATAGGATGAAATCGGATGAAATGAAAACTACTTCCAAACATCTCCTAGCCCTTAAAAACTCAAATGAACAAAAGCTTATTACATTAACAGGAATCTGGTACGATTATCAAGAATTCATAGTTGAGAAGTTCTGCTGTCACAAAGAAATTTTTTAAAAATAAATCTATTGACATGAATTTATATAATATGTTAGATCTATTTTATAATATAATATATTAAATCAAGTCAATTTAATTTATAAATTTATTTTTATAAGATCTCTTTATGATTAAAACAGCACATTGTTAGATATTCTCTATGTATAATTTATCATTTTCAACGCACCTTTATATTTTTCTATTATGCAGCAACCCAAAAATCAGGAGAGACCTTTCTCTTTCGATACCCCGCCAAGTGAATAGGGTGGAAGTGTATGCTTGTTTAATATAAAATATTTAAAAACTTAAAAAAGAAAATATCAGAGATATATGACACAGATGAAGAGTGACATCACTAAGTATGCCTAAAATTCCTAACTTACAAATACAATCGACGTCACGAACAAGAATTACAAAGAGAAAAAATAACCGTACAAAACTGGCTAGGTTGATGTGATGGATAAGATCTTAATTTTTAAACTATATGAGTTTATAAATTAATTTTTTATAATTATTTTGTATATCTAATACTTATCTTGCAATGCTTTGGAGTAGTGATATTAATCTATCTATATTGAGTTATTCTAAAAACCATATCGATGCTTGTGTTAAGGAGGATGGGGGTCGTAGCTCGTTGAAGTATTTTGTTTCGGGTATTTATGGACATCCTGACTCTTCTTTTAGGCATTGTTCATGGGATTTAATTCGCGCGATTCGTAGAAATGAGGATGAGGCGTGGCTGGTTTTTGGAGACTTTAATGAGATCTTGTTTCATCATGAGAAATTGGGGGGAAGGGAAAGACAGCAGAATCAGATGATAGAGTTTCGGCAAGTGGTGGATGAGTGTTTGCTTAGAGATATTGGTTTTCGGGGTCTGAAATTTACTTGGTGTAATGGGCGGGGTCCTGAAGCTAGGGTGAGTGAACGCCTTGATCGTTATTTCGGTAATCCTCTATGGTGGAATGTTTTTCCACACGCTGAAGTTGCTCATGGCAGTGCGGCTTACTCAGATCATTTGTTTATTTGGTTAGAATCAGTTCCTGCTAGTATTGAGAAGAGGAAGGAACGTTTATTTAGATTCGAAGCCATGTGGATTGGTGAACCAAATTGTGAAAAAATTGTTAATGAGTCATGGCATCTTTCTAACAGAGGCAGTTCAATGGAGGATTTGATGGCTAGAATTGGGGACTGTGGAAAAAGGCTTCGGGTTTGGAACCGTGTGGGCTTTGGAAATGTTCAGAGAAAGTTACAATAGGCCAAAGAGGGGCTTAAATTGTTGCAGGAAAATGATCCTATGGGATGAGAAGAGACGAGCACAATGCTGCTAGGAAAGAGATTTATAAATGGTTAGAGAAGGATGAACTTATGTGGAGGCAGAGGTCTAAAGCCTTGTGGTTGAAAGAGGGAGATCGAAATTTAAAGTTTTTTCACTCTAAAGCTTCTTATCGAAAGAAAAAGAATTATATTGGAAAGCTGCAGGATGAGGATGGGTTTTGGAAGGAAGGAGAACAAAGAAACCATTTGATTGTTGATTATTTTCGTGACATGTTTTCAGCCTCAAACTTGAGTGGAGAATGTGATTTTTTGGAACCATTGGCTGGAAAGGTGAATGCTGAGATGAATACAGATTTGTCTAAACCTTACACTGAATCTGAGGTGTGTGCAACCTTGAAGCAAATGGAATCATCAACTGCACCAGGTCCGGATGGCATGGCACCTTTGTTCTTCCAGAGTTATTGGCCTATTCTAGGCAAGTCAGTTTCTTCTGCTGTGCTGGAAGTTTTGAATACTGGTATTATTCCTTCTAAACTGAATCACACATTTATTTCCTTGATTCCTAAAAAGAAGAACCCTGTTAAGGTGGCTGATTTTCGACCAATTAGTTTGTGCAATGTGATTTACAAGCTGATTTCTAAGGTTATTGCCAATAGATTAAAGTTGGTGTTGCCATCCATTATCTCTGATTCTCAATGTGGTTTTGTTCCTGGTAGACTTATCACGGACAATGTTTTAGTTGCTTATGAATTAATTCATTATTTGAGGATGAAGAGAAAAGGAAAAAAAAGTTATATATCCCTCAAACTTGATGAGTAAAGCGTATGACCATGTAGAATGGAGTTTCTTGGAGGAAGTCATGAGGAAATTGGGTTTTGATACTCGCTTGATTGCTTTGATTATGAATTGTGTTCAGTCTGCGTCATTTTCAGTCCTTGTTAATGGTGAACCAAAAGGTTTGATATCTCCTAGTAGGGGTATTCGTCAGGGGGACCCTTTGTCCCCATATCTCTTCTTACTTGTCACTGAAGGTTTGATTTCTTTTCTAAAAGATGTTGCTAGTCATAATGAGATCCCTGGCATTAAGCTGTGCAGAAATGCCCCATGCATCAATCATTTGTTATTCGCGGACGACAGTATCATTTTTTGTAAGGCTGAACTAGGTGATAATAGGAAGATCCAAGCTTTGTTGGAAAGATATGAAAAAGCCTTTGTTCAGAAAATCAATCTGGAAAAAACTGCAGTGTATTTTAGTAGCAACGTTCCAAGGGCAAGACAAGAGGAGATAATGCAGATATGGGGTGTATCTGAAGTGCAAAATTATGAGAAGTATTTGGGTTTTCCTCCCATGGTTGAAAGATCAAAAACAAAGGCTTTCTCAGAGATTAAACAAAGGGTCTGGAAAAAGCTTCAATGTTGGAAGGAAAACTTGTTATCACAGGGTGGGAGAGAGATTTTACTTAAGGCATTGGCATTTTCAATCCCAACCTACTCTATGAGCTGTTTTCTCTTACCTATTAGTCTTGTTGCTGATTTGGAAGCCATGATGGCTAAATTTTGGTGGGGACAACGAAAAGATGAAAAGAGAATCCATTGGATGAGTTGAAAAAAAAATGTGTGACCAAAAAGGAAAAGGAGGACTTGGTTTTAAGGATTTACATATCTTCAACCTAGCTTTATTAGCCAAACAGGGCTGGTGGATTATGCAGGAGACTGATTCACTCATTCATAGAGTTTTCAAGGCAAAATATTTCCCTAATGGGGATTTTTTGAATGCTGGATTAAGTAAGAGACCTTTGTTTACTTGGCGAGGAATTTGGGAGGCGAAGAAAATGATGGGTAATGGATGTTTATGGAGGATAGGTGATGGTAAGTTTGTGAAGCTTTGGCAGGATCCTTGGATTCCTGGGCATTTATCTCTGAGGAAGGAAGATGTTTTAATAGCTGATGAGTTTCGAGAAGCCACTGTCGACAGCTTGAACCTGGTTTCTAGAGGCTGGAATGTAGCTCAACTTAGAGCTTTCTTCAATCCAAGTTTGATTTCAGACATTTTAAAAGTAATGATTTTTCCAAATGCCCAATCTGATAAGGTTATTTGGTCTCCCAAAAGGAGTGGGAACTTTAGTGTAAAAAGCTTTTATAGATTGTTCAAGAATCAACTTCAAGGTTGCCAAGGAGAATGTTCTAATGAAAGGCAACAACAGTCTTTGTGGAAGGCATTGTGGAATATGAGACTCCCAAACAAGATTAAGGTGTTTGCGTGGAGGGCATGCAAGGAGATTTTACCTCCACAACAAAACCTTCTCAAGAAGCATGTTGATATTGCTGCATCTTGCTGTTTCTGCCATCAACAAGTTGAAGATACAGGACATGCTTTACTCTACTGTCCAGAGATCCACTCTAGCTGGTTCTTTTTCTTCCCTCTCTTTCAACAGCTAGGCAGAAATTTATCAATTTTACAAGTAGCTTTGGAAGTGTTTAAGCAGGGTCAGAGAGAGGATTTATCTTTGTTTTTTGCCATTGCATGGGGTTTTTGGTGGAGGAGAAATCAAATGATTCACGAGAAGAATAATATAGCAGTGCAACAGGTGATTGATCATGCCCTTTCTATTAAATGTGCTTATACTCATCTGAAATACTTGTCTATGAGGAAAGCTAGAGATTTTTTTGCTTGGAAACCTCCACCTTCTGGTTGGCTGAAACTGAATGTAGATGGTGTTGTTTTTAGTAATAATCATAAGGCAAGAGTGGGGTTGGTTCTCAGAGATGATGTTGGCAAGGTGATACTAGCAGCAAGCAAGGTGGAATCTGAAGTGAATTCTGCAGAAGCTATTGAAATGTTGGCTGTTTTCCGTGCTTTACAATTATGTGCCAGCATGGGTATTCATAATTTACTGGTGGAATCCGATTGTTTGTTGGTGATCCAAGTGCTCAATAATGAACTAGTTTCTAATGCTTTGTTAGTTCCTTTACTGAGTGAAATAAGGAAAATGTCTAGAGTTTTTGTAGCGTGTCAGTTTCAACATATTTATAGAGAAGGTAATAGGGTGGCTCATGTGCTTGCCCGGTACGCTTCTAATGTTGAGAGTATCTGTATGTGGTCTGAATGTTGTCCAGACTTCCTTTCTCAAGCTATTTGGCTTGATTATTGTCTGTGACCTTTTTTATTAATGAAAGTTTCCATTTTCATATAAAATAAAAAAAACACTTATCTTTATATATAAACTAATTTAGAATCGCAGATGCAATGCACGTGCTTAACTCCTCGCACGATAAATATATCAAGTTTAATTCAATAAAGGAATGGTAAAAAATCTTAATATGCACGTCCATAATGGTTTAACAATTCATATCAAAATGAAAATATAAATGCAAAAGTATAGCGGATAACATAATTACTAAACTACAAGAAAAACACAACACCTTGGACTAACTTGGCTTGTAGTAAAATGTTATCAAGTGAGTAGGGCTGTAAATGAACCAGTCTGTTCGAAAGACCGCCCGATACTCACTTGGTTAAACTTGAATCAAACTTAACTTGTGAAAAAAAAACTCGTTCGTGAAAGTAATACCCGCTCGATTTGTAAATGATACATACTCGATTAAACTCGGCTCGACTCGGTTAAAACTCATTAAGACTCGCTCGTTTATACCCAACTCTATTCGTTTGCTCGACTCGATTAAATCTCGTTCATACATATGTTTATGTGTGTGTATATGTGTATATATATATCAACTTTTATACTTAAATATATAATATGTAACATAATTGCTTATACCTATTCACCTATGCATATATATTGAATATACTAAGACTTCTTAAGTCATTAAATTATAATTTGTACAATAGTTAATGGGTATGACTTAACAATTTCATATAGGATATGTTACTATATATTATTATGTAACGTATGTACTATGAGACACATACCATGATGCTAATATATACATATATATATGTAATTAGTTAACATTTATTCATAATAACTATAAATTATATGTTTACATAAATTTAAAATTAGTTATATGTTATAATCGTATCTTGTATAAAATGTTTATGACAGAGTCTATAGCCCGTAGTTAAATATTATTAATTCTATCTATGATATATTTAATAAGTTTAGTTATGTATGTATTTTTCTTAAATTATTAACTCATAATATATTTAAAAAATTATATTATTTATTATATATACTTTCCTATTTATGCTTAATTGTTATTAAAGGCAACTGAAATGTTGCTTTGGAAAATTTTTTTCTGACATTGTATAATGTTTTGTCTTTCATGAATATGATTTCTTTTAGTGCTTTTTGGTATATGTAATTTTGAAGCCGTGCGGGTAAAGAGCTAAATTCAATTTTTTTTTTTTTTTAAGATTACGTACACTGATTGCTTTTGCGAGGACTGAGTGGCGAGTATAACTTTTAAATTGTCTTTTAAACTTCTCAACTCTCTTTTATATTTATTTTATTGAATTTGCTTTAACAAATCATACCTAGAGACCTTTCAGGCTTCAAACGACGGTAAAGTTTTCTCTTTCCCATCTTTCCTCTACGCTCTACTCAAAGTTACTAACAAGGGTTTCATTGCAAGTTTTCCATTTTAGAGCGCCAAATGCTAAAATCTTCTTGCTTTCGGTAAAAGTAATCTTTTTCCCTATTCTACATATAAAAAATAATAATAATAACTTTTTTAGTTTGTAATTTATCTCTTAGATTCAATTTCAGTATTTGAGTATCATTCTCTTGACTCCACAGAGTTTGGACCACAAGACAAAGATTCCCTTATCTCACCATTGTAGGTACCTATTTATATATTTTATAAATTTGTGTTATTGTTTGTAATTTTATGAATTTTCAAAGCAACTTTAATACATATATTTGTTGAGGAGTTGGTTTGCCTTTTGCAATGCTAATATAATTCATGACATACGTATATAATTAGTTCTATTATTGTTACGTTTTTTTTTTTTTTTTTGTATACAATTTTCTTTTTTTATTTTTAGTAAAACTTATTATGAAATCTGAATCTCTTATTAGATCTAATAAAATATTTATTTAGGTTTTGTAACTTGTATGAAAGATAATAACTTTTAGAGTATTTTACACATACATGCGGGCAGTATATAAACAATCATGCACTTAATTCTTTTGAAGGAAAAAAAAATAGATTAAATATTATACAATATTCGTTGTTATTTTTATAATGTGTGCATTTTCTGGACTATTATGTTTTAGAACAAATTCTATTGCTATGGAGGATCCAAGTCAATATATAAAAAATAAAATGAGTCAGTTGATATTAATTTGCTTGAAAGCCCTACACTCTCTGCCTACGAAGATGGTGACCTCAAAAATATTGAGGATACTACCTCTATGGCGGGTGCAACTAGTGTGACTTCCAAGGATCCATTTGACCATGCATATGAAAAGAAGACAAGGAAAAAGACTTCAGTTGTTTGGAAAGCTTCTCAATAATAGAGTTACCTAGTGGTGAGAAGAAGTCACAGTGCAAGTGGTGTAAGACATTACTCACCATATCGAGGTCAAGTTCTACTAGTACTATGCGTAGGCATAGAGATACATGTCTTGCACATGTTGTATCTAACAAGAAGTAAAATATTATGAGTATTGAATCTAAGGAGAATGATGATGTCGTCACCATTGAAAAATTAACGTACAATCATATTAAGGTACGTGAACTTCTTTCTCATATGATTCTTTACCATGAGTACTCTTTTAATATAGTGGAACATGTACTATTAAACAAGTTTATGAAGGCAAATACACCTCATTAGCAAAAAATATCTCGTGCAGCTACTAAAAAGGATTTTATAGACACATATCAAATTGAGAAGAGAAAGTTGAAAACATTATCAAATGGTGTTGATAAAGTTAACATCACTACTGATATGTGGACTTATGGCCAAAAGGTTTCATATATGGTGGTGACTTGTCACTTTGTGGATCCAGATTGACTTCTTCAAAAATGGGTTTTGAACTTTTGTAATGCGCCACCTCCGCATAATGGTTTTATTATTGCTGATACTTTGCAAAAGTGTTTTATTGATTGGGGTATTGAAAACAAAGTACTTACAGTGACAGTTGACAATGCCAAAGCTAATGATGTTGCCATTAGAATTCTCAAAGATGATTTTCAATCGAGAAAACTCTTAACTGTTAGGGATAAATTATTTTATGTGCAATGTTGTACCCATGTAACAAATTTGTTGGTGCAAGACGCGCTTGGCCAAATTGAAAATATTATTGATTGTGTTAAAGAATGAATCAAGTATTTGGTAGCATTCGAAGGAAGATTGAAACAATTCAGTGAAATTACAAAACAATTGCAATTACATTCTAAAAAATTGATAATGGATGTTTCCACCCGATGAAATAGTACTTACTTGATGTTGGTGACTGCTATAAAATTCAAGGAAGTGTTCCCTAGATTCAAGACAGAGATCAAAATTTTCAATGGGTTCCTACTATTGAAGATTGGATGAAAGTTAAAAATATTTGTGATATTCTGAAAGTTTTCAATGTAGTAACCAACATTGTATCTAGAAGCTTCTATCCAACTTCTAATTTGTTTCTTCCTAAGGTATGAAGAATGAAAGAAGTATTGATTGTGAAGAGTGTTGATAGAAATGAATATATTCAAGCAATGGCAAAAAAGATAAATGAGAAATTTGAGAAATATTGGGGTGAATGTAATTTGTTAATGGCAATAGTTGTGATATTGGATCTAAGATACAAAATGGTGTTGATAAAGTTCTATTTTCCTTTAATTTATCCCGAGTTTGAAACCTCTCAGAATATTGATCTTGTTTTTAAAGTTTTGCATGAGTTATATGATGAGTATGTCTGAATTTATAATTCAATAGCTATGGGCCAAGCTACGCTGAAAAATATTAATGTAGGTTCTTCGAGCATCTCCAATAATATTTTTGTACAAACCATGCCAAGTGTGCGATCAATGTTCTAATCTTTCGTTAGAAGTGTTGATACTTTTCAGCCTATTAAGTCAGACTTGGATGTATATTTAGAAAAGGGTGTTTACATATGTGAGGAAGGTACTGATGCAAAGATTGATGCTTTAGCATTTAGAAAGTCAATAATCTTAAATATAAATCTTGTCTAAGATGGCATATGACATATTAGCAATTCCTATAAGTACAGTTGCTTCAGAGTCCACATTTAGTGTTGATGGTAGAGTTATCGATCCATATTGAGCATCTCTGTCAACTGAAATGGTTCAAATATACTATGTGGAGCAGATTGAGTTAGAGCACCCCATGAAGTTAAGAAAGAACTAAAAGAAAGTATCACTGTAAAAAAAAAAAAAAAACTATCACTTTTATGAACACTTCAATTATTTTCTAAAGTAGAAAGATACGTGATTATTTTTAATTTTTATTTTGTAGGAGGAGTTGGAATTGGCAGAAATTATATTGCCATAAGTAAAGCTTATGGATGGATGCTATGCAATGCAATACTTTTATAGAATTATGCATAATTCAAGCTTGTGTATGTAGGGGAGTAAAAATACTTTATAAATATTTTTTGAGCATATATGCAACTCCTTTCATATTATAATTAATATTTTGAAACATGATATTATGAACTGACTTTTATCAAAGTTATGAACATGATTGAAACATGATAGTATGAACGGGAGTTTATCAAAATTGATTTCTATTAAAATGTGCTATTTGTCAAACCTCATTGGACATATTTTCCATGGTTAAATAATTTTGAAAAAAAAATGCAAGGAAGTAAAAATATATGATAAGTTCTATTAGTTTATGTATTTAGAATTCTGTGAGATTTTAAAGTTTGATTTAGTTTAGATTTTGAAGTCTCTTTACATGTATTTTGTTTATTTGAAATAATTTTTTTTAACCATTGATGCTGATAGAGATACCATTGAACAATAATTCCAAATATTCTATTCTGCATGCACTCTTATTTCTGATTTAATTGGATTTCCTATGTTAATATTTTCTCTTCTTATTTTTCTCATTTTTCTAAATGTAAATAACTGTTTTTCTTTTGTAGTTTTCTTTGAAAGCCCTTGTGTATATTTCTAAATTACTAACATTAGCTCAGTTATTGATTCATTAAATTGCAAATGGATACAATGGAAAAAAAAAATTAAGTTATCTTACATGCATTTTTTATTTCTCTAATACTTTATTTTATTAATTTATATAAATAAAAATTGAAAAACACAACTCGAGTCAAGCCGACTCGACTCGGCTCAAGTTCTTTTTTGTGCTGAAGATCCGAGTTCGATCTGAAAGATTGACTTATCGAATTGAGCTTAAGTAAAAAAAAAAATTAAAAAATCTCAAACTTGAGCTCGGCTTTTTCTAGAAACTCATAATTCCAAATTCAGTTCAGCTCGGCTCGATTTCCGCCCTACTGAAGTGAGCTAGCCCATTACTTGAAATAAAAAATCTTCACAACTTTTTACTATTTATGCAACATTCACATATTATATATATATTTTTAATTTTTTTATCAAATATTTATTATATGAATAATGAATAAAAAATTTGAAATAATTTTAAAAAAAATAAACTCAAAAAAAAAAAATTAAAAATATTTAAAAATTTAAAAAAGTATGAAGCGTATTGTGTGGCGAAGGTTGATAGCAAAACTCTACTTGAAATATACCCGAACAACCCCCAGCTTTCGGGAAAATCAAGGAAAGAAAACCTTACTCTCACCACCCCTCGCCAGTTGCCATTGCCGGTCGCTTCCATAGCTGCTGCTGCTTGTTACCCTTTTGCTCATTTAAGGGCATTCAAACAGCTTCAACTATAGCAGAATAAATCAAATCAAATCAAAATCTTCTTCTTCATTATACAGATCGAGAATGCAGAGATCTTTAACGTCGTTGGCTCGGCCGCTTGTGATAGCCCGAGGATTCTGCACGAGGCCCGAGAAAATCGTAGCTTCCGTGTTGTTCGAGCGCTTGCCTGTTGTAATCCCGAAAATCGACCCTGTCGTTTACGCGTTTCAGGAGTTTTCGTAAGTCTCTTCTTTTGTCATTTTCATCTTACGCTCCTAATGTATCGGCATATAGAGTCTGATGTTGGGGTTATTTGAATCGAGCTTTTCACATATCGAGTACTTGATAACACGATAAGCTTTTAATTGGAATTTTCATTCGTTTCTTCCGTTTTCTGAGCTAATAAACAGAGGTTTATGTCAGTAAACCCGAGACTTTCATTTTGATCAATTTGGTGAGATAAATGTGCCATAACAAGTGTAAGTAGCTCATGTTAGGTTTTGCTTCTTTTCTTCTTGGGTTTAGGTTTCGGTCGCGACAACAATATCGACGCAGATATCCGGATGAACTTTTAGATAAGTCTAATTCTAGGTAAATATTTATTTATTTGTATTTTGATTATTATTAGTATTAATGGTGTTTTGATTTGGATTTCTTGCACTTGACCACATATCTCAATTGATTTGTTGTTTGCTGGGTCTTACCTTTAAATCCTGACATTTGCAGTTATTGTAATTCCATTCCTGAGTGTCTTGTCTCTGTAGCTCATTATATCAATTCTCAAATGAATTTGGTCAATGAGCAGTTGTATTACCTGATTATGATTAGTATTTATATAAAAGCATATGGTCTAGTACTGGAGGAAACCTGACTTCTTATGTTAAATGGGTGCTTATCCATATGCAAGTTATTGATAACTGAACTGCAGCATTTGCTTTATGGGTTATAGCAAATGCTTTCTTTCAGAACTATCAGTTTTCCCTCCTATCTACTTAACCCACCCCCACAACCCCCCCCCCCCCCCCCCCCCCCCCCNGATTGGTGAATGGTGTAGCTTTAAGAAATTAATACCAATGGAAGGCCCAAATCATATGGTCTATACTCTAAAATGACTAGTCAATGATACAACTGGAGCTCCATTGGAATATTATAAAGAGCAAAAACTTCTCCTTCCCAAGCAATGTGGGATCCCATACATCACCTACCCTTATACATATGGGCTATCACAATCTCCCCCCATAAATTCTCGACATCCTCGTCGGGCTCGTCCTTTGTAGGTGGCACGGCTCAAGTCCCATATTTTTGATTGGGATAGGCTCTGATACTATTTGTAATGCCCCAATAGAAAGCCCAAATCACATGGCCTATACTCCAAAATGACTAGTCAATGATACAATTGGAGCTTCATTGGAACATTATAAAGAGCAAGAACTTCTCATTCCCAAGTAATGTGGGATCCCATACACCACCTACCCTTACACATCATATGGGGCATCGCAAATATGTACATCAAACTTTTTTTTTTTTGCTTGATTGGAATTAGGTGACTTGGTTTACCGTATTAGGCTTCAAGACTCTGGGACAGTAAGCCTATATCTGTTGCAACACATTGGTACAGTTCATTCTAGAAGCTCATATGTTGCATTTTACAACAAGGGATATATTAGTATCTTGTGTTACTTTAAAGGTATGAATTTATGTTTTTTACTTGCTTTGTTACCATTTGCATGCATGTGAATGTGACATAGGTATCAAAATCTATTTAATCTGTTGCTTCTTGGTAAGTACTCATCTAAGATTTTGCTGTAAAGCATAAATGATAAATGCAAGACTCTCTATCTCCCACTTCATCCCTCCCCTCTTTTTTCTCATATAGAGACACAAAGAGACTGAGGCAGATAGTTTTTTTTTTTTTTAAATAACGTTATGTGACACTGAATTCCATGAACAGGGGAAAAGGTGACTACCAAATGGAGTATGTACCGGCTCCACGGATCACTGAAGCTGACAAAAAGAATGACAAGAAGTATGAAGCAGATCTTTATTAAATTATTTTATTCCATTTTTTCTGATTAGTAGAAAAAGAAAATATAATTGAATCTTGCCTGCCAATATTAATTAGTACTCATAAGTGATGGTTGAAAATATTCTGTTGTAGTTTTAACCTGCTTCTCTCTCTCTCTCTCTCGTTAATACTGAATGAATTTTTTTATATGCAATTTCAATTATTGGCTTCTTATAGAGATTATTGGGATATTTGAGCAGTATATAACCATATGGAGTTGTCAAGAAATTGTATTGATCTATACCTGGGCTTTGCCTACTTCTATGAATAAAATTTCTTGATTACCTATCAAAAAAAAAAAAAGAAAAAAGAAAGAAAAAAAAGTGTATTGATCTAGTGAGGATGAGTTACATAGATATAGAAATTTAAACCTAGACCTCTAGCTTCTCTAATTTTGTTAAATAATTTGGTTATAGAGTTGACATAATTTTGATTAGACAAATTTTCCAAGTGCCAGCCTTTTGTCCCAGTGCTACATTAATTCTTCAACACTGGAGCGTACCTTTTCTATGAGATAGCTGGTGTTCATGTGACAAATTCTGTGGTATTATAAGTGGAGTTTGTTTTTGCTTTAGCTTTTAACTTAGACTGATTCATGCCTGCATGCAATTGATGAAAATATGCACACACACACACACACACACACACACACACACACACACACACACACACACACACATATATATTGTAGGTTTACTCTTGATTAAACCTTGGTCATTTGGGCTTTTGAAGGCATAATATAAGCACTGGCGTATTTCCCTTGATATAGCCAAAAATATTGATCATGTATGTGTGTATGCATGTTTAAAACAATGCACTCGGCGCATGAGGATGGTTGTGAAGGCAACAGCCAATCTTCTGGCTGATGTTTATGCTAGCATGTCACTAGCAAGTAGTGAAATTCACTGCAGAAAAATTCAATATGGCCAATGGAAACTTTTTCGAGAAAATGAATGAACTCATTGAAATCAGTGTTTTATTAACCTTTTTTCTGGAATTAGCTTTGAACTGACATTATCATGTGGAAGATTGGGGTGCAATTTTGCTATTTATGAACCTCCATTTGTCTTTCTTTTTTTTCCTCTATAGGTCATTACAGAGAGCACTCGACAGAAGACTCTACCTTCTGCTCTATGGCAAAGCATATGGAGCTCCTGGCGGTGAGCCTGTCTGGCATTTTCCAGAAAAAGTATATGGATCTGAAAAGACATTGCGCAATGTGAGTTGCTATTTGTTTATCAGCTTCTTCTTATTCTTCCCATATATATAAATTCTTTAATTTTTGCAGTGTGCAGAGTCTGCATTAGAATCTGTGATTGGAGACCTTTCCCACACATATTTTGTAGGAAATGCTCCAATGGGTCATATTGTACAGCCAACAGATACCAAGTCAAACATTCCGTCTTTTAAGGTACATTATCTTGATATAACTTTAACTTTGCTCTGTTGTTTGCCAATGTGTATGTGGCATTATGCTTGCAATTCTTATATATTATCGAGTATTGGTAATGGCTGCATCATTTATGTCTTAAAGCCCTTGCTTGTCTTTTCCTCTTTTCAGCGATTTTTCTTCAAATCCCAAGTGATTGCAACCAACAAGTTTGACATTGGGAAGTGTGAGGATTTTGTTTGGGTGACCAAGGATGAACTTTTGGAGTATTTTCCTGAGGAAGCTGAATTTCTGAACAAGATGATCATTAGCTGATGCAACAATCCTATCCAGTTTCCAATCCACACAATAAGTTGTTTTAAGAAAATGTCGATGATTAATACATATCTATTTTGCCATTCAAATCTTTGCAATACAGGCTCACATAGGATTAGGCTGCGGGATGCAGTTGAGATTTTGCCAGAGCATAAAATAGGTTTGGCCCTGCATACAATACGTACTTTAATCTCCTTCCTCTACTGCAAAAAAAAAAAAAAAATTACTCACAGTTTTGGTCTTAGATGAAATTTATGGTTTCATCATAGCACTTTATCTACTAGCCTCGTTCTGCTAGCTAATGTTGTGTATCAAATGGTGAAGTACTGGGTTTTCATCGACCCATATTGTCTGGATTTTCATCATTTGATTACGCAGAAGGCCCTAGCCAAGGGGGTCAACTTTGATGGGTGGGCTATAAGTCCTCGTAGGTGACCTAATCAGGACTGACTTTCCCATTGATCAATTAATGCAACAAATGAACCACAATATGGGGTAATTGGACCAGTCCAAGTGAGGAGAGATTGAAAGCCATATTCAAAGAATAAGTATGGTGCAAAGTGATATTGCATGAGGAGAAACACGGTAATGCTAGATATATGTTTAGGCTATGATAGTTTTTTGCAGGTTTTTTTTTGTTTTTTCAAAAGTGTGATATACCATTAAAAAAAAGAAAAAAAAAAGAGAAAAAAAAAAGAATTTTCTCGTATGGCCGTTCCCATTTTTTAAAGAATCTGTACGGAATTTACATTCTGCAAAATCTGTATAAATCATTCCTTTCAATGGGAACTAGTTACCTAAGAAAGAGGGGGGAAAAATCCCTAAGGTGCTACATAGATGGACGTCTATAGGTGGCCATAATTAAGCCAGTCCGCTCTCGATCAGTAGAAAAATAGTACCTAATAAAGTTAACATTTGGTGTTGTTTTGAACATGTGTCCTATACTTCCACAATATGTCGTTTTTATCAATTCACTTGTATACATGATAATCAAGCTCGTGTTATTCTTTGGGGGAGAGAGAGAGAGAGAGAGAGAGAGAGGACCATGCAAATGCATGCATTGATGCTAACGATAGAGATGATATATATTGGGGCACGTCTCCTTTCACTTATAGGGGCAGGTGAACTGAAGTAGTTGAAATGTTGTTGGGTTTACCTCAGTTGCAAGATATATAGGTAATTATAGAGAGAAATGCCCTACCTTAAAACCTCTCTCTCTCTCTCTCTCTCTCTCTGGGTCAGTCCAACCCCTTCTCACCTTCCACCGGCTTTTCTGTCTATAAACTTCAGTCCTCCAACCTTTTCATTTCCTGCCATCATCATTATTAATTCTCTCTGGGGACCCATCTATGGAAGGCCAAGAACTCCCATTAATAACCCCACCACCACCACCACTGTTGCCAACTCAAAATCCACCTTTCTTCTTCTCACCCTCAATAATCCCATCCTCTTCATTGCACCCTCCTCCTTTGGACTCTCCTCAAGTCCTCAATCCAGAGATTGACTGGGTCAGCCTTCTGATCTCTTCAGGTCAAGTCAGGCTTACTGACAAGCAGCCAATGATAGAAAGTGCTAATAATTCTACAATGGCTGAAAATATTGGTACTGTTAATGAAGATCGAGAAAAGGGTTATAAGGATCATAAGAGAAAAGCTGGCAGCATGAAAAAAGCAACGCGGCCTAGGTTCGCGTTTCAGACTCGGAGTGCGGACGATATTCTCGATGATGGGTACCGGTGGAGAAAATATGGACAGAAAGCTGTGAAGAACAGCATCTATCCCAGGTGTGTGCATGTGTTTGCGCTATATATATAAATATATATATATATATTAATCCAAGTTTCTCATGATACAGCTTATACGTTGCATGCATGGCTAATTAATTAGTTTATAAAATATATAGAAACTCTAATTAAGCAATTAATTTGTTTCATGTTTCTTTGTTATTATACCTTAATTACACACACATATATATCTGGTGTTCTCTTCATGATTTTCTGCTTTCTCTCGTCTTCCTCGATCGCTACTTTTCGATTTTCAACATGCATGGTACGTACGTACCGGAATGTTAACCGGGTTGATCTCATGTTCTTCGTCTATGCCCGTTGCCCGTACATACCCATGATCTCCAATGGAGGCAAAGGGCATAGACAAAGAAATTAAAACAAGTAAATAATTCCTAAAACTAAAACAAGTAAATAATGAAAACATAAATTAAAAGAAAAATGAAATCAATTAATTAGATCGAAGAAATTAAATAGACACTTAATTCCAAGAAAATCCTCAGTAAATAAAATTAAAAAAAAATAATGAAATTTATAGATTGAACGAGTGCATATATAATAAAACTCAGTCAAATATTTTATTAATCCAACAGCTCCTACTTCGGCTCGTTCCATATATATATATATATAAATATTTATAGGGTTGAGAAAAATGCATGGGAGCACTGTTACATATAGTCATGATAATTGAATAAAATATCAGAATCTCTTAATCCTTTTTAGGAAAATGGGTTGGTGCCCCATTCTTCTTCTATGATAAGGGAGATAATGTAAGCACTATGGTAGATTAATTTGATTTGATCAATCTTATTATAAATTGGCTTTATGAAAAGGGAATTAGTTTGGATTAGAATATTGGAGTAAAATTGGAGGTTTTTGACAAGATTCTCAGGAATCCAGTAAAAATCAAGGAGAAAATAAGAAGTAGCAATCTTGAAAAGATCATTTTGTTTGGATCTATTTTGTTCAATCCAAAACAGATTATAAGCAGGGGAGCATTTGCGAATATAATGGGATTTGGATTTTTGGAACATATGTGGGGTTGGAGTAGGTGCTAAAGCCACAGTTTTAGCATATGGATCATGATCTGATGCAAGGGATGCAAGGGTTAAAGCATAAGAAGGCAGGTTTAGCAATTTTGCCTAAAGGGGTAAACTTATTGGCAATATCTAGGGAGGAAGCAGGTTCATTCTTGATAAGTTTCTTATCAGGAATGGGAGGTAAAGCAGATAAAGAAGACATTAGGGTAGAATGTTTATTTCTTCATTTTTTCTTTTCCATGATTGGGGGTCTGTAAAAATTCACGAGTAAGAAAATTAGGAATAGAATTTTCAAAACCTGAAATGTACTCAATATCAAAATAAAAAACACTTAAAATAGTTTGCCATTGTGCAAAAATATGTTTGGATGCAATGTTTTGATTTTGAGCATCTTGGCAAACATGATCATGTTTGCCAAGATAATGTCTGTTTTAAAATTTCCTCTGTTTTAGTTCGAAATATGTCTGATAAAGTCATATTAGAAATTCATTTTATTTTCTCTCTTTATCCTTTCATTACTGAAAATGATGGTATTACCACCAACCTTTTCGATAAAAAAGTCAAATTTAAATTTGCTTCTCGTATTAAAATTAATACTGATAAAAGTTTGAAATCTTTGTTTTCTGCAAAAAACAAACATTTGAATTTCTTCCAACAGAAAATCAAATATAAAAAAATTTTTGAACAATTATCCAGTAATTTACTCCAATAAAAAATCGATTATATAAATATATATATATATATAACATTCTTAATTTTAAGTAAAATGCATGATTAATTGACATCATGATTATGATCGAACAATCCATCAATAAAATGACAATATTAAGTACGTACGTACGTACGTCTGCCTGTTTTGGTTCCAACGACTCTTAATTTTTTTTCCATATATTTTAATCAAACGACTATTTAATTAATTTTCACAATCTTTTATCATATATATATATATATATACACACGTCTAAAAGGGAGATCATGGAATGGAAATAGATATGAAAAATTAACTTACCCATGAATTAATAGATCTTTGGTACTCTCCATTTTGTTTTCTGCTATTATTCCTCCTTAATTTTCTTACTCTTTGATTTTCAATAAATAGAGCCAGTACTACTTTCGATGAATACGCACCCTACAATAATGATGTTTAGCTGATCTCTTAATTACATGATATTATACATATGAGAACGATTTTATACATTAATTAACGTGGTTTGATGCACGAGATTATAAAGTATCTTGTAATGCTGTAAAGTAAATATGACGTATCATATGACTTATCACATGATCAGTGTGATTAAGTCACGTTAATTTATAAATTTATTTTTGTGAGATTCTTTTGTGAATCTAACATAGATAAATCTATATATTATCTTAGTAAAACACAATTAAAATGTGTCATATATGTCATATATATAGCTTGAGAGCTACAACAGTACCCCTAGATCTTAAGAGAGGATGCAAAGTATCAAATTTAAATATATTTTAAGGAAGCATTTTGCCAATTTTGATAATTTAGGGTGCATCATCTCTTACTACAAAGTTTATTTATACCTTACTTAAATGATAACGAAGCTAGCTATTATGAAATCAACATAAAATCTCTAATCATATGGATTTGATATAATCTTATTGACTACCCATACATGATTGCTTGAAATGCTGGCTGCATGATGTATTTGTTGATTTGAAGTAAAATATATGGAGAAATATTATATCCACAAAGAGATTTCACAAAAATAAGTTAATTTATAAACTGATATAGTTAGATGTAAAAGGTTAGATCTACTTTATATTAAAAAAAAAAAAAAAAACTTGCAATATGATGCCTCATAGCAAGCAACATTAGTTTATTAACTTTATTTCGAGTTTTATTTTTTATTTTTTTTTAAACCAAACATTTCTCAATTATGTATATTGACTAATTTGGAGTATGCATGTAGGAGCTACTATCGGTGCACGCATCACACATGCATCGTGAAGAAACAGGTGCAAAGGCTATCAAAGGACACGAGCATTGTGGTGACAACATATGAGGGCATTCACAATCATCCTTGTGAGAAGCTGATGGAAACCTTAACTCCTCTTTTGAAACAAATGCACTTCCTCTCTTCCTTCTAATTATTTATAAGCTCACTACGTAGTACTACTTCACTAGCTAGCAGCTGATCTGCTGCATGCAACAACGTAATATGATATTTACAGTTATAGAATGTGCATGTGCCGCGCACTCCTTTTAAAAAAAGTGAATTAATAGGGGATCGACTTAAAAAAAAATTAATTTTTAAATAGTAGACCCGACTTTTTTTAAAAGGAGTGCGACAATTCATGACTGTATCTAGCATTACTTATATATTTATTCGTCAACCTTATCTTTGAACAATATGATAAAGCTAATGTTAATGCCAAAACATTGTTTCAACAAGTGAGTTTATTGATTCGAGTTGTTGTGATGATCTAAATTAAGGTGGAAACTTTTACTAAAGCCGCGCGTGTAGTACTGTTTAACTACCAAAGTTTCTTCCGGCCAGCTGTGGTAGCCGGCCGGTATTGTATTCAAGAAATGTTACTTTCAGGTTTAATTTCTGGCCGGGATTTATACTTTTTTAAAAACGAAACTTGAGTTTTTTTATTAGCATGCAGCAGGGATTAACTAGGGTCTAAGCTAAATTGATGGTCTCTCTGTCAGGACTCTATTAGTCTTCTGCCAAAAATATATTTCTTCCTAGCCTATAAATTATTGTGCTAAAAAAATTAAACAAAATGGTGCATGGTTGGAAGGGATGCATGGAAATTCAAGTTCTAGGATTAATGGATTTGCATGATCATGCATGTGGATCGAGCTATATACGTACCTATTGGTCTACAATAATATGGTTCAATCCTAATCTAATTCGTTTACTTTAATTAGTTGAATTCCTTAATACCAAGTTAAAAAGAGTTGCGTCGTGTCTTCCACGTAATTAATTTAATAAATCGATTATATATATATATATCATGTAGGATTGACTTGAACATAACTTGTTTAATATATATATATATATGAATTCAATTGATCTAAATAATTGTTTTGATTTTATATACACAATTTTATATTCGACCAAACCCCATTTTTTCTATTTTGAGAATTCACTTAATTAAAAAAACTCTCTAATATCCCATTATATATTTTTTTTTAACTCCATTAATTCAAATATTCATTCTCATTCATGATTTGTATTGTTTCCAGCTAGCTAATTCATGTCATCCATTACTTCTCTTTCTTTTTCTTTTCTAACGGTCGCATTTCTCACATAGTCATTCTCCTAACTAGGGGTGTAAATCGGTCCAGTCTAGTCTGGTTATGGACCCATCATTTTCTCACCGGTCCGGTCCAAAACTTGTAGACTCTAAGACCAAACCTAATTTCAGTGGTCCACATATTTTGAGACCGAGACTGACCAGTCCAGAATTTGGTCCAGTTCAGTCAGTTTTGTTGATCTAGATTGAATTACTTATAACCCTACTCCTAATCGTCACATTTTCTCAAATGTTTTATTTTTAAGTAGTCGTATTTTTGTAATCTTCGGTTTTTAATGTTTATATTATTTCATTATAAATAAGACTATTTCCCCTTCAAATTTCATTCACTACAATCCAAGGCCATCCTTTTTCATCCATATAGTCCTCAGTTTTTCTCTTTGGTTTGTAATTCTTTTTTGTTTTCTCCGGCAAAATACTACTTAATCACAGTTGCAAAAGTTTCAGTGGAGGAAGAACAATCGAATAGTGATACAAGACTACTAAAGGCTTTTTGTGTCTATTTTGATGAATCACTTGTGTCTGATCATTCTTTAAAACTTTTGAGAATGTTTCAAACGAGTTGTTTTCTTATATTCAATCGTAGAAGCTCACCTATCATATTTTGTCTAAAGAAGAGATAATGTTAGGAAGTTTGATTATCTTATTTCTTTAAAAGGATATTGACAGTACCAAAAAAAAAGGCAATTGAGGTAGATTATTTGTGGCGAGAATGACCATTTGAGACAAAAATATGCTCATTTTGACAAGAAATAAATAATTTGACAGCAAATAGCTGGCAGCAAATAAACGGTTTTCTTGTAGTGTGATGGCTACACTCAAAATTATTGCGCACGTGTGGAGCCTAATTGTTCTCATAGACAAACACATAAAGATCTGAGAAAGAAACACAATTAAGGATCTAGAAAGTATGTCAAAATGATGGTTTCTGTTTTTCTAATGTGTAATTGAGTTCAGCTAGATTACTAACAGCATATTAATGGATTGCATTCATTCGAAATATAAGAATTTCTCGACTGCATAGAAAAATATGACAACTGACAACATGTAAGCTTTTGATGATATGCACTTCTCGGATTTTCTAGGTCTAATAATGGCATGAGCTGCATGGTATAAGGATCTTTTGTTAGAAATGTGGATTAAAATAAAATATTATTTTGGGTATTTCAAAAAATTAAATTGTTTATATATAGTACCTTGTGTATTGATAGAGTAATTATCTCATTGAGATAAACTTAAGAGAATGTAAATCCCGCGTTAATCAAATAGTTGACAAGAATTTTGGGCGATAAATGTTGCTCGTCAAAAGAATGAGCAAGGGGGAAAATCATACTCGCTACACTTGTCTTGAGCGAAGATTGTTGGCCCAGAGCTGTGATTGCTCTTCCTGAGCAATAAATAAAGGAGAATTATATACATCACACTATCATTCCACTATATATGATGTGACACATTTATCACCATTAAATGATTATTTATTAGATAATTTTTTGTCATCTAATAATGATAAATATGCTACATTTTATATAATATAATGAAAGTAAGATAGTGGTGTGGTGTATAGTATTACTCATAAAAAAAATAAGAGCATGGCGAGCGTTTAGTACAGTTTGCTGAAAGTTAACCATTTCTAACAGTTGGACAGCATCATGATTAATTATGAAATCTAAGATTTAAGACCGGATTTAATGATGCTCAACGTTTAAGTGGGTACAATAATGACCGTTATGAAGATTTTTCAAGTAATTGCATTACGATTGCAATAATTTGGAACGGTCAACTGATCAACATCTCTTCATCCTGGAATTCTCATAAAAATGATATTTTTGAGTTATTCCGAAGAGTGCTAATCAACGAACAACAAAACAAGAGATTTTTTTTATTGTATCCTATGAACAATTTTTATCAAAACTCTATAACACTGAAAGGAGACAAAAGTTGTTCTAAAGAAATCTTCGTTACGATCGAGCCTTGCCTGTATTGATAATTAAATTACTATTTGCCTTCGTGTTTTCCCAATTTTCTGTATACATATATCCAACATCTTTTATATATACAGAATTTGCTCGAGGATATATTCCTCCAATCAACTGCTCAATGGCTGAAAAGAATTCCATGTCCGCAAAGAAATAAGAGAGACAATATTTTGCTATATCCTATGAATCCGTAATAAAGGATTTAGGCCTCATTTGGTTACACATATGAGATTAAATGAGATGAGAAATATGTAAATAGTAATGAGATAATTTGTGAATTGTAGTGAACTAGCTTGAGTTAAGATGTTTTATGAGATTTTGAAAAATGCGAGAAAAAAAGTTGAATAAAAATATTATAAATTTATAACATTGTTATAATATTATTTTTGTTTTAGGATTTGAAAAAGTTGATTTTTTTTTTTTGTTGAAAGTTTGGAAAAATTTGTAATGATTAGATGAAAAACTTGAAAATTTGAAATTAAAAAGTGATTGTGTTTGAATGATATTTGGATATTGAGATGAGATTAATTTAGACCATGCATTAACTCGTACTCGGCGTGCTTCAAACGTAATTTGCAATAATCTCGTGATATGCACGATTTTTCAAACTTAAAACACCCAAATCATTATAAAGGCGTGCATAACTCTCTGTCATAAACTCATAATCATTGAAGATGGGTTCATGGGATGCCATCATTGTATTAGAGAGAGAAAAAAAAACTTCTTTTTGCTTCCAAATCAGCCAATCTTAAAAACTTTGGATGAAGAAATTTTATGTTTGCATTACTTATTCTGATCTTGATTGAGTTCTTGTTTTTGCTAGTTTCTACTTAGATTTATTAGATGGCCTTCTTCCATACAAATAGATCATGTGCAAAATGAAATAAATGGTATAAGTTTCAGGTATGATATCCATTCAAATGAAGTTGGACATAGCATGCAGCATAACAGGTGAATATATAACAAGCTATTTCATAAAAAAGTGCACAAAGTTCTGTTCACAAAGTTCAGACAATGTGCCTATCATGAGTCAACATATCCATTTGAAAGTAAATACACAACAATTATTTGCACCTTTTTCGCCTTTCAAGGATTTCCAATTGACGTTGCTGAAAATACTGTTGTTGCATTGGAGACATGGCACTTGTGTCTATTGCCATAATTCTTACTTCCTGCATGTCTTGTTCTAATTGAAGCATTCCCTTCTCCGAACGTATTAGTTCTTTTTGAGCTTGTTCCGATCGAAACATTTCTTGCCTCATGCACATCCCCTTCTCCTCCTCCATTGATTGTTTTAAGTGAGTCTTTTCTTGCTCAAGACATGTGAACCCTTTCTCTTGATCACGTACTTCGTCCAAATTTTCAGTTAATTTCTTCAACTTATCTTTCCTGATCATGGAGTTCAATAATATTGCATTATCTGACTTTGTACTCTCTTTTCTCTTTCGTTTTTCCTTCTCATCTTTCATGGTTATTGGTCTTTCTGAGCCTACAAAGCTATCATTGGAGACATCATCTTCACCTAGATTTGTCGAATCTGGGGTAGATGGAGAAGATACCATACATGGCAGTCTTCTATTTCTTTTCAAGAAGTTACGCTGCAACCATTTTCCTTCATGTCTCAATGATGTCCAACAATGTTCAAATGAAAAAGAGGTTTCATGAAGTTGTTGATACTTGGCCTTTGCCTGAAGAATCTGGAAAATTAGAAGAAATTAAAAAGTAATTCGTATCTTCAAACTATCGATTGTATTGACAACAATTTCAAATTATACCTTGTCATATTCGGTCATATCGCTTTGATGCATTGATTCAATTTGGGCCAAACAATCACAAAAATTATTGATGCCAACTTTAATCATTGTCCAGCGATTCATTAGGGAGCTCGGACTACGTTCAGAAATCGCCTGGCCCTTGTGCTTGAGAAAGAAATCCCAAATTCTCTCCCAATATGGTTTGTGTTTTTCCTCAGTTACAGCATGCATGCTAGTACTTAGCCACGCTGACACAAGGAGATTGTCTTCCTCCACACTGAACTTGACACCCCGATGTCTCTTATTAGTGACCATTTCAACTTGGTGTAGAGACTCTTTGACGATTTGTGGAGTATGTTGAGACTCCAAACATTTATCGTCAAGGTTAGAACCCTGTAAGAGTGTTGTGAGTGGCATGTCTCCTTGTCCTTGCGAATCCATTCCTTAAAACACAATTTAAATTTCATCAAAAGGTATCATTTGCCAACAATAAACGTAAGGTAGCACCAAGTCATTCACAAACAAACAAATATATTGGGTTTTATTTGAATTAATGCATCCCAGCTCACATGGTCTGGAAAATTTTATCTACGATTGAATAACACTTTTGGCCAACATTATGAATGGCAATTCGTGTTTTCGAGTTGTATTCGTGTTATGTCAAGTTATCAATATTTGACTATATAGATCAACCCCGAACATGACCCAACCCGTTAAGCTAAACATGTCAAAGTCTCAAACCCTAACAAGACTCATTTAGATAACGGTCGTGTCACTTGCTTTGACCCATTTAATAATTAATTATAAATAGGTCAACATGACATGACTCATTTAAAGTACTTGTTTAATGTAAATGGGTTGAACTAACACAAATAACTCATTTGACCTGATTAACATAATTTTACATAAACGTTAAACTCTATATTTATTATTAGTCACAATATCTTTAAAAAAAATAAGACAACCTACTAAAAACAAATATTAATATTTTTAAAATTTTAACATATACTAAAACTAATATTACAAACTCTACAATAACAAATATGAGCATAAGTCCAGAATTACAATCCCAACAATAAAACATGAGCATACTAAGAAATACCAATATTACAACTTAACAATAATAAAATTGTAATTTTGAAATAAACTCTAAACGGGTCAAAACAAGTTGAATTCGGGTTAAGCGGGCCTGTTATTGACCAGTTTATGAATTATGTCTTAACGGATTAATCCGTTTTGACCCAAACCCGTTAACCTTAAACCCAAACTTGCTAATTTCGTGTTGGATTCATGAGTTGTGCCACATATTGACACCCCTAGCCAACATATCCCATTCACAAAAACACTTTTCTCAAACCCATACTTCCATAGAGACAGTAAAGATAACACTGCACAGAGAAGATGAGGAAGCAAATGGCAACAAATACCGAACAAAAGTGTCAAAAAGTAAAACTTCAGAATTAAAGCACACTGAATTTCAGCAATGCCAAAAATTAAATCTCCACAAAAGTACATGCCAAAAGTTTAATTTCCCTGCAGCAAAATGCTGGGCCTGCATAATAAACTGAGGGCGAGGTTATGCAAGACTCATACCAACAAATTTGGAAGGCCTGAATTCCGACCCAATTTAGCACAAAAAGTTCTCTTTGCAATCAGTGGAGATGAATAATTCGGCATAAGAGAAAATAGGAATCAACAAAAGAAATCAGAAAGACTGAACCAAACAATGATTAGAGAACATGCAGACAATAATAAAAAAACGCTGAAGTAGAAATCTTTTGAATGAAATTATAAAACCAAGATTGAGTTCTACAAGATGAATGGTCAAAGTTCAAAGATTGGGTTCCACAGCCAATGGCAGTAGTGGGAAAGCTAAGGGCATGTTTGGTTTCCAAAAAGTTTCAGATTTTTTTTTATTAAAAAAATTTCCACTTGCAAACATATTTTGAACACCATCAGATTTTTCTATTATCTAAAAAAAAGGTTTTAATCCAATCACTTTTCTAAGTTCTTGTTAAAAAAGAACGCCACAAAAACCAAAACAACTTTTACAAAACCTAAAATACACCTCACAAAAATAGTATTCAAACATCCCAAATTCTACCAACCCACTTTCACGAATTCCAAAACAAAAATCTTGTTAAAAGATTTTATCCAAATAATTTCTCATTTAACCTACCCACTTTCACAAAAACCCAATACAAAACATCTCATAAATATTTTGAAGAATCCTCCCAAACTACAGAATTTTCACCTACCAAACATGCCCTAAAGCCCTAGGATACATATCAACAATGCTTTTCCCTATTTTGTTTTTTGGGTTATGTTACTCATCATCCCACACCACACACCATACATATAATTTTTTTAAAATTAGTTTTATTTTATTTTATTTTTGTTAAACTAATTGAGTTGTTCTACTTATCATCCATACACCATATACTTGTTATGGGAAAAATGAAAAACAATAAAATTAAAAGAGGTGCAATGTGGGGTGTGTGGGGATGCTAAGTAGAATTATTCTTTTTTTATTGGCACTATGTCCGGGAACAATATCCCGACTAATCCTAGGGGTGCACAAGCCCTCGGTAATAAGTTTCCCGTAAGTGCTCATCAAGTAATTTAAGGGGAAAATGCCCCAGTCTGATGGTCCATAGGAATTGTTTGCATCCAAGAGGATTCGAACCTTAGACCTGGAGAGAGCATTCCACCAAGACCAAGGCCTTTACCACTTGAGCCAACCCCTAGATGTTTCCCTTAAAATATATAAAGAGGCCAGCAGAGAAATCAGAGTTTTTCCAAAGAGGTTGGCAATGAAGATGTTGAAAATAAAGGATAAAGCTATACCAAGTAGTTAGAGAGAGGGAGAGGGCTACGCTTTCCTCTGTTGTTGGTCAGTATAGAGACAAAGTGAGAGAAAGACTATGCAGAGCTTCAGTTGTTGGTAGGCAAAGAGAAAATATTTAGGGGTCAGAGAGAAGAGGATCTTTGTGTTTGTGAATGGGGGGCAGAGTGACAGCCATGGGGGTAAACAAGTGAGAGAAGGCAGAAGAGACCAAAAACATATCAAATAAGCCTGAAGAGTGCTGAAGAATCGCTGTAGCATTTTATCTAAAATAAAGAACCATAAAAAAAATGGGATGCAGGGGTATTTTGTGGTTCATTATCTATATTCATCGAAGAACAGAATGCTAGTGCTCTAAGCCTTACCCGTGAGGCTTCCCTCCATTCTGCCTGAGGGCTGCCAGTTCTGTGTTGATGTCAAGGTAGCTGAGCCATCAGTCTGCAACCTTTGAGGATGTGTTGTCTTGCTCACACTCCCCCCTTTCTTGCCAGTTCCCCTAGGCCGCTCAGCAACCGTAGAAAGAGATGATGATAAGTCTGTTCCAGATGGTTGGAGTTGAACCGGTACATATAGTGGTGTTCTTGACTTCTCAGCCATTGGTTGAGCAGTAGACTTGAGTGATGTTTGCGTGCTATTAACATTATGCATGGCTTGGCCACTACCACCACCTTGCTGAAACTGCACTGGTTTTACAACAGTCGATGGAGGAACAGAATTTAGCGGCGGAGTCATAGCTGAAGGGTGAGAAGCGCTAGATTGTAGTGAATTTTGATGCCCAGAGGAAGATTTGGAGGAAATGTGATGACCACCTAGGCCTTGAGTGGGAAAGATATCAGCCTGTTGGACATCTTGACCAGAAACATAATTGTCCTTGTTAACTTCCTGGTTCTGTCAAGGAAAAATTGAAAGAAAAATAAAATCACGTGAAATATTTCGGTCAACAACGTATACTCCACTTTAGTAGAACACACCATAGGGCAGCATATGCTAGCTAAGAAATCTGGAGCGACAATGGCTATTTATGTGTCATTGCACTGGGCAAAGGATAGGCTGGATAGCTACAAATGAACCAAAATGGGATCAAACCTGTATTGATGAGTTATTGCGCATGGAAGATGAAGCCATGTCTGAGACTGGTAAAGAATTCACAAGCAGCCTGAGCAATTGCTGCTCTCTATCCAAGCCCCCATGTAAAGATTGTTGGTTCAGAACTGAAGAAAGAGTGTTTGTTAGGACCGGGGCAAGAATTGAATTACAAGATGATTTGGAACTGCCAGGGGTTCCAGCCCAAGTAGACGTGCTGCCTACTGAACCAAGTGGGACAGCAGAAATAGATGTGGGAATTCTTGAGTATATGTTTTCCTCTGTTGAACAAGAACCATGTTGGTCCAACCTGTCAGAGTTTTTTACTTCCTTTTGCACAACATTTCTTGGAATGCATGGAGGATTATCCAGCAAATGTCGTCTTCCAGTACCTCCATATACATGCATAGCATTCACCCCTTCCTTGGTAAGATCAGAAAATTCATCTGGCAAACATGAGAATCCATCAGAATCACACTGCCGAGGTCTTTCTTGCTGACAACTTGGTGTCCCATGGCCTGTTTTGTCAGTATGGTCTTTGTTCTGCAAGACTGCCATCCAGGATCCATCTGCTGAGATCATCACATCAACAACATTCTCTTCAGTCTCTCCCAAGATCTGAGCAAGAGACAAGGGGTTCACTTATGTGGTGACATTGACCACGTGAAAACATTCAAAACTACCCTTTTTTTTTTTTCATTCAAACTACTTACCTTAGCTATATCCTCATCAATGCGTATATCTGTGTGGCAGACAGGCTGGTCACAATATGGGCAACACCATAGTGGCCTTCTTGCATTCATTTCCATGAAGTTCTCATAATCAAAGCACTGCATTTTGCACAATACCAGAATTGACAGTTTAAGAAAAGGAAGACAATTGACCAAGAGAATATGTAAGGCACTTGCATCAATTTAGTGCAAACCAAAATGATAATCTATAGATGCATAAAGAGCATTTCCAAAGGTTGACCAATTGACCAGTTGCACAGCTCTCCCACTCTAGCCACATGAATACACGTGATGCTTTTGGACTTCAGAACTATCAATTTTAAGATACCATTTTTTTTATAGGATATGAACATTAGAATACCAAGTAAGCAAGTATAGAGCATGAAGCAAGGAAATGACGTGAAATTTCTTAAGATGCACAAGGCCTCTAGATCTCAAGTGCAGACATGGACATAATAGTGTAGGGCTTTATAATGTGTCATATGTGCACAAGGCCTCTATTATATTTATTTATTTATTCTAGCAGCAGGCCTGTGGAGTTTTGTCATGTATTAGTAGAAGATATTTGGCAGATTAGGTTGACATTGGGTCAGAATCCACACCTAATCAACTAAATCCACACAATCATTATTCTGTGAACCATTTAACTTGTTAGTTGTTATTGTCAGTCTTTTGATTTTCACATTTCAATCTGAAATAGCAGGCTCGGTTCTAGTTGACCATATAAATGGAAGAATGACACATTTGAGTTGTATCACATTCAATTTGAATGGAGACAAGGCCCCGGGTCCAGGTGGATTCATGATGGTGCTTTTCCAAATGCATCCAGATGTGTAAAAGATGATTTAACGAGGGTTTTTCATAACTTCATGCTAAGGGTAAATTTGTAAAAAGCCTCAACGAAACATTTATAGTCCTTATCGCAAAGAAAGCCGGAGCAATTGCTATCAAAGATTTCCATTTTATTATCAATGAAGCGGAGTCTAGAAAATCATATCCTAAGTCCTGGCTAGTTGCCAATGAATGCTTGGATGGCAAAATCATATCTAGAGCCAGGGGGACCATGCATGTTAGGCTTGGAAAAGACATATGACCATGTTAATCGGGGAGTTCTTACTATATAATTTGAGAAGGTGTGGCTTTGGGGAGAAGTGAAATGGGATAGAATTTTGTGTCTCTAAAGTAAGAGTTTTGATTTTGGTGAAAGGAACCCAAAGGGTTTCTTCGATAACTTTCATGGGCTGTGACAGGATGGCCGTTATATGCCCTCTCCTGTTTGTTATTGTGATGGATACACCCAGCAAGATGATCTCTGGGTTAGTGAGTGCAGGAATCTTATCAGGCTTTTTGGTAAGGAATGGGCATGATAAAGAGCTTCACATCTCACACCTATTTGTATGTGACATCCTGATCTTTAGTGAAGCAAACCGAGAGAATGTGTTCACTACATTTCTTCTTTGTTTTGAGGCTGTTTCAGGATAAAAATTATTTTGGAAAAGTCAACACTACTTCCAGAGAGCAACTTTGATGATGTGGGTAGTTTCACTGGAGTTCCTGGGCGCAAGATATTGTTGGTAAAAGCATGCTTAAGCACAAAGGTTGACGTGCTTTGCTTACCAAAAGCAAAGCACATTTACAAAAGTGCAGTTTTTGGAACCTTTTGTGGGAGCTTAATGCGCAGAAAATCACGCTATTGCAATTTCTTAAAGAAAAATGTATAAAATATCAATATCAGTTCAAGACCCATAAAATAATGTAAACAAATCGTCTTAAGTATTTAGTTGAAATTGAAGATCATGTACTTACCATGGTGGCTATGTATATGCTTGAGCCTGATATGATAATCCAAGTTGGCTTTCTAGATGGACTGATATTTGATTGCTTATGTTAGCATAGAAGTTGACACCTACAATTCTTGAGCTTCTTTGGTTGTGGCGTTTTTGGTATAATTTGATTCAACTATATAATGAAATTTTATTGATAACAGGGTAGGCATAGCCAAAATACATATGAAGTATATAAGAGGAAACGCCTAATTGGAAAGGAGAAAAAGATACAAGAAATCATGATAATTAAGACCACTAAAATCAACAGCTATTGCCCATAGTAATATCATAACGAGAAAGAAAGATCTAAGCTCCTCCAATGAGCGTTCCCAATCTTCGAAAGACCGTTTGTTTCTTTCCCTGTAAATGCAAAATAAAAGGCAAATGGGAACCATCTCCCAAATGGCAGCAATCTATGACATACCTTGAAGTGTTCTCCAACTTGTAATAAACTCAACCACCTTCTTAGGCACAACCCAACTCTTCTGAAAAACTTGTCACACAAGGCCCTAACAACCTCACAAGAAGTAGCAAACAATCCACTATTTCGCCGCTTTTTTCTACACATGGATTTTTTGTAACATATCACCTTTAAAAATTTGCAATTTACTTCAATCAAGTGCAAGCTTGTGCTTTAGGCCTTCCTCCTAGGCTCTAGGCAGCGTTTGTGCTTAGGTGCACCTAACACTTTCACCAACACTGGTGTAAGGTTACCTCCCAACCCATGTTGTGCATTGGTCATTGGCCTCCCATTGGGAGCCCACTTCAAGGCCAAATCCATCTGGGAGTGAAGGTTAGTGGGATGGAAATGTCCAAGGTTATATTTTTCTCTCATCTCATCTGTGTAACCAAACAAGGCCTTAACTTTATAATTTTTTTATTCAACATTTTCCTCTCCTTTCCCAAAACACCATAAAAGTCATAACTCAAACCATTTCACTACTATTCACAAATTATTTCACTACAATTTATAGATTTCTCATCTTATCTAATCCCATCTGTGTAACCAAATAAGGCCTTAATCTAATATGCCTAGATTTGTCATTATATATATGGCTATAGGCTTGTGACAGTGTCGCCTGACTATCACAATGCAAAGATATTAGTGGTATTGGTTTTGGCCAAATTGATATCTCTATCAATAAACTTCTTAGCCATAGTGCCTTTTGCTACAAGGAGCCAACGTTATAAACTTTGTTGTCATGGTAAGGTTAGTTATGCATGCCTGCTTCTTTGATCCCTAGGAGATTGCCTCTCTACCAAGGGTAACAAAAAAATACAAAAGAAAGAGAAAACAATTGTTGGTGCAAAGGGGGCTGCAAAACAATAAAATAGTGAGACAAAAGAGTTTGCTTCAAGGCTCATTATAATGTCACTTTCCTTAACACAATATTCGTCCCCCATCAATAATGGTATGCACAAGGGTTACCAGTAGATTTGGCTCCAAGATACAATGACTCCCAGAACAAGTCTGTTTGGTTAACTGCGTTATGCACAAACAAAATTAGACCTGAATACCCTTAGATTTTCTATTTAACCAATAGATTAAAAAATATTTCTTTGTAGAATGAATATATCTTAATGACAAGTTTTGAAGAAATGAAATATTTTTGAAAGAGAGAATTTTGAATTGGCTTCTTCCATCTTTTAATTTGCAAGTCAAGGGGTCTAATAGGTACCTATACTGCATATTTTACCAAATGACACAAAGTTGGACTTGGCCCAATGGTCATGTGCACCTCCCCCAAATTGTTGGCACTGGTTCGAGTCCCACTAGGCACGCCCATTGGTATTTTTATTTTTCAAGTAAATAGCCAAGAAATCCCTTAATTACAGCCTACAAATAATCAGTAAATAAGGTAATGATCTAAGAAAGGAAACTGTACAGCTGCCTAGTGCCTAACAAAATGATCTCTTATACATATAAACATTGACGGCCATATATATATCGTTGACACCCCCCTCAAATTGAGGTTGGTCAATCAAGAAGCATCAATTTATCAATCATGAATTGATGGCGGTGGCGAGACAGGGCCTTGGTAAAGACATCAGCAGTCTGGTGTTCGGTGGAAATGTGAGGAAGTGTAATCACATGTTGATCAAGTGCTTCACGAATGGAATGACAATCTACTTCAATGTGCTTGATGTGCTCATGAAATACCAGATTGGCAACAATCTGAATAGCACTTATATTATCCGCACGAAGAGGAGTAGGAGTAAGTTGTGGGATACCAAGTTCACCCAACAAATCCCGAAGCCACACAATCTCCTAACATGTTGATGACTTAGCACGATACTCAGATTCGGTAAAGGACTTCAAGACTCGATCCTGCTTCTTACTCTTCCAAGAAATAAGAGCATCACTAAGGAACATGCACCAACCAATAACTAAACGAAGAGTATCCACACAACCAGTCCAATCAGCATTACTATGACCCATTAACTATAAGGAGTTTCCAGTAGAAAATAATAACCCTATACCAGATGTACCCTTGAGACATCGAAGAATCCGTCATACTACTGCTAAATGAGAGTGACGAGGAGCCTGCATAAACCAACTGACCTGCTGTACAGCAAATGAAATATCTAGTTAGGTAATTGTCAAATAATTCAAACTCCCTACTAGCTACAAATACCAGGATCGATCAGAAAATAGTTCACCCTCTTCTTGACAAAGATTCAAATTGACCTCCAGAGGTGTAAGTACTGAGTTCCCAAACCGAAGACTGGCCAAGGTGAGAATCTCTTGGGTATACTTGTGCTGATGCAAAAGCATACCATTGGGACAAGAATGCATCTCGAGACCGAGAAAATACTTAAGTGAGCCAAGATCTTTCATATGAAAGGTAGTCTTGAGATGCTGCTGCAGTTGCTCAATCAACTAAGGGTTAGACGCTATGATAACAATATCATCCACATATACTAAAAGTGCAACAAGTCCAGTGGCAATCCTCTTAAGAAATAGAGAAGAATCAAACTGACTCTAAGTAAAATGAGAATCAAGAAGAGTGGTACGAAACTTCTCAAACCATGCACGCAATGCCTGCTTTAATCCATACAGAGACGCTTCAACCGACAAACCTCAGTGGAGGAGTGAGTGAACATACCAAGAGGAGGAGTCATACATATTTCTTCCTTCAAATCCCTATGTAAGAATGCATTCTTCACATCCATCTGCCAAAGAGACCATCCTTTAGAAGCAGCAATAGCCCTAATAGTTCGTACAGTAGTCATCTTGGCCACGGGTGCAAAGGTCTCTTCATAATCAAGGTCATACTCCTGACAATTTCCAAGAGCCACCAAATGGGCTTTATACCTCTCTATAGTTGCATCAGGCCGTAGCTTGATAGTATATACCCATTTGCATCCAATGAGTTTTACTCTATCAGGACATGGGACGATGTCCCAGGTGTGGTTGTCCTGAAGAGCCTGAAGTTCTTCTTGCATAGCTTGCCGCCAACGAGCTTGAGTAGAAGCCTGAGAGTAAGATTTGGGCACAGAAGTAGTATCAAGAGTAGCCTGATGAGCAGTATGTGAGAACCCATACCTATCCGGGG
Source organism: Pterocarya stenoptera (assembly GCA_003123785.1). Classification (NCBI taxonomy): domain Eukaryota; kingdom Viridiplantae; phylum Streptophyta; class Magnoliopsida; order Fagales; family Juglandaceae; genus Pterocarya; species Pterocarya stenoptera. The sequence continues at coordinate 42,018 of QEOT01124035.1, forward strand.
TCGTGAAACTCGAGATGACCATCAAGGTTCAGGTGGGATGGGATCAAACGTTGGTTCAATGTCAAGAAGGGGCAGTGGAGACTGTGGGCGACATCTTTGGTACACAACCCTTGGCTTAAACCGTTCAAGAGTACAAGCCACATCATCAAAAATAGGAAGATGAACAGAACCAGAATCATTAAGAACACAAGACTGGAAGAAATATTGATTTTCAAATAAAACCACATTTCGAGAGACACAGAGCTTGTTAGCATCCGCATCATAACACAACCCCTTTATATGCTTTACTATACCCGAGGAAGGCACACCGAGCAGCCTAAGCAGTAAGCTTGTGACGTTCACTATATGGCAAGTGAACAAAACAGACAGTCAAATATATGAAGAGAATTATACTCAAGAGCTACACCAAACAAATGAGAATACACAGAGTCAAATTGTAAACTTTGAGAGGGTAGATGATTAATCAAATAAACAGCTGTAAATAAGGCTTCTACCCAAAACCTAGGAGGCACAGAAGATTCAATCAACAAAGTACGAACGTCCAAAAGATGACGATTCTTACGCTTAGCGACCCCATTCTGTTGGGGAGTGTAAGGACATTGGGAGAGAATACCCTTGGTTTTGAGATAATTCTCAAACTCATTGGACATATATTCCCCCCAGAGTCAGAGCGTAGTATCTTAATACAAGCAGAAAATTGGGTCTCAACAAAAGCAACAAAAGCCTGAAAAGTGGAAAACACATCAGCTTTAGATCAAATGAAATATATCCAAGTGAAACGACTATAGTCATCAATGAAGGCCACAAAATACTTGTACTAAGCATGAGAAAGGACGGCACTCACACCCCATACATCAGTATGAATAATCTCAAAACATGTGGAAGCCCGACTCCTATGTAAAGGAAAAGGTAAAGAATTGCTCTTACCAAGTTTACAAGGACTACAACCAGAAGACACATTAGAAAATGAATCTTTATTCCCCACACAACCATGTTTCATAAGATGAGTCAAAACAATAAAATTGGGATGTCCCAATTTCTTATGCCAGACATTACTATCATTAGCAACAGTAGTACAAGCAAGGGAATCAAAACTAGGAATGGAAAACTGAAGAGGAAATAAATGTCCCACTTCAGGCCCCTTCGCGATCACTTATCCCGACGCTTGATCCTGCACACAACAACCATTACGATCAAAGTGAATTTCACAATTATTATCTACCAGCTGTCTAACAAAAATTAAATTCCTAGATAATTCTGGTGACACAAATACATTGTTGAAAGAAGACCCAAGATTTCCAATTGCAATGATAGGAAGAGTACTACCATTGGCTATTTGAATATGCTGGTCACCCTTATACTTATGAACATCAGGTAAAGCATTTGTATTGCCAATCATATGATTGGAAGCCGCAGAGTCAACCAACCAAGAAGAGGTGAGTAGATTTCCCTTAACTTGAAGGCCAAAGGCAGAGAAAGAGGAGACAATCATTTGTTGGACCATCTCAGGTGTAAGAGTAGATGAAGAATCGGTTGTAGGTTCCTGCCCTAGAGCAAGAACAGAGGGGACAGCAGCTAAATTGGACTGGACAGCAGTGTGAAACGCTTGACCTCGTCTATTCTAAGGTCACACGTGACAGTCTTTAACAATATGTCCTTCCCTTTGCAGTAATTGCAGAATTTCTTGCTGCAATGCTTTGCAATATGCCCAAACTCCTTGCAACTGTAGCACTGTATCTGTGTCGTGGATCTTTCTCTCCCTTGAGCAGCATATGCCACATTAACCATCTCAGTAGTCACAATTTCTTGAGTTAGGCCAAGTTGAGTGGCAAGACGCTGCTCTTCTCGTAAGAATTCCCCCAAGCACACATCCAAGGAAGGAACAGGATTACGGTTTATCAAATCAGCCCACACATTCTCAAATTCTAGTCTTAGCTTCATCAGAAATTGGTCTCTTTGACTCTCAGAATGGACAACTTCCAATGCTTCTAAGGCTTCCTTGGAAACATTAGAACAAACTATCCCAGAATATTCACTCCACAGATTAAGGAATCCAGCATAGAATTGTTCAATAGCAAGATTACCTTGTCTGTAGTTGGCAATTTCTAACTCTACTTGAAACTTTTGGGTAGTGTTGTCTTGATAATAAACTAGCCTGAAATAACCCCACATCTTCGTAGCAGTAGTGAACGAACGAAGATTGTTGACCATATGTGGTTCAATAAAACTTAATAGCCAGAAAACAATCTTGGCATCCTTGCTAGCCCATGAACTAAGTTCTTTGGGATCAGTAGGAGCTGTAGAAGACCCATCCAAATGACCTCATAGTTCCTTCCCTTTCACAAACATCCTGAACTGAAATTCCCAACTTGCATAATTCTTGCCATTAAAGTGAGCAATTGAGTTTTCGCCTGACATAACTACCATAGAAAACTCTGATCACCAAAAATACCAAAACCAAGAGTCGCCGATAGCCCAAGAGCACCAGAAAACGCTGACCACCAAGAACAGAAACTTCCGAGAACACCAGAAAACTCCAATCACCAAGACAGAAACTTCCAAGAACACCAGAAAACTCCAATCACCAAGACAAAAACTTCCAACAACACCAGAAACGCCGACTAAGGGAAAGCATCCCAGAAACCAGAACAAAGAGGACCAACTAGGTTAGTCCCCTAAACCAAGAATGAGTCTCACAAGAAAAAACCCAACCAAAGAAAATTCAATAGCCCGAATCACCCAGAAATACCAAGGACTAACTTTAGATTGAGGGCTCTGATACTATGTCAAAATAGTTTGAATACCTCTCAATGGAGGGTTTACTTCTCATTAAATAGACAAGAAATCCCTTAATTACAGCCTACAAATAATCAGTATATAAGGTAATGATCTAAGGAAACTGTACAGCAGCCTCGTGCCTAGCAAAATGATCTCCTATACATATATACATTGACTGCCATATATACATCTTGACACCCTTGGGCTGCTAGCCACACTCTCAGGCCCCAATAAATCATTAAAGCAAACTTTCTTGGCATAGGGGTGGTTCGAACCCCCATCATCAAGATCAATAGTGGTGCTCAATACCACTAAGCCAGTCAACAACCATATCTCATAAATTCAACCATATTATTATAATCATAAGCTTATAAACTTTCCATAATTTCTCTCTTTCCAAAATAATTCATAACTTCAAAATAAACCCAAAGTATTAATAATAATAAATATAATATATAATTATTTTGAAAATAATTCCAACAATCCCCCACCATTAACCAGTAGGTGGATATTCACACTTCGTGGAGGAATCTCTTGGGGATCAAAGAAGCAGACATGCATAACTAACTCTACTATGGCGGCACAGTTTATAGTGTTGGCTTCTTGTAGCAAAGAGGCAGAATGGCTAAGAAATTTATTGATAGATATCCCGATTTGGCCAAAATCAATGCCACCAATATCTTTGCATTGTGATAGTCACATTACCTTGTCACAGGCCTATAAACCATATATACAATGGCAAGTCTGGGCATATCAAATTAAAACATAGCTATGTAAGGCAATTACTCATGGATGGAGTAATTACAATTGATTTTGTGAGATCTAGCCAAAATTTAGCAAATCCATTAAATAAAGGACTTGCAAGGGAATTGTGTGGAAGACATCCAAGAGGATGGGCTTAAAGCCTATATAATAAAATCACCAATAATGGATACTCAACTCAACTCTTGAACAAATCAAGACTTGAGTTAAATCAACAAAGTTCATTATATGTTCACGATTTGCAAGCACTGTGATATTAAAATTAGTTTTCGAAGTAATTTATCATCCCAAAGTTTGAAGTGTTTGGTACTGTAATAAAAATGAGAGGTTGAGCAATAAGCTCTTAATAGACTTATAACAGAGTTTTGCCAAAGTGGTTAGTTATAGGATACTTTTGATAAGTCTACCTATATGAGTGTCGGGGGTGGTGCCGCCTCCCATGCAAATTAGGCTTTGTAATTGTCTCTAGTGCGCTCATGAAACCAAGATATAGACACAAGGCCAATCCATGTTGGATTTTTGAACTACCCAAAGAGAAGAAAATTTATGTGAAATATATCCGGTTAATTATATAGAATCGCTAGTTCAAAGCATGTCTACCATGTCATCCTAACTAGATTTGACACATATTCACCATGTGAAGGTTCAAGTCCAGAAGACACCTTCATTTATGTATAAGTTTCCTATTATAACCAAGATGTATTTTGAAAATGGTGGGGGATTGTTGGTAGTATTTTCAAGATAATATATGTTATATTTATTATTAATAATATTATGGGATTTATTTTGGAAGTTATCTATTATTTTAGAAAGAGAGAAATTAAGGAAAGTTGATAACTTATGGCTCATGGTTATAATAAACTGAGTCTATTCAGCACAGTCCAAACGCATGAACAGGCACTTGTAAAATAAAATGCAAAAGTTGCACCAGTTGGGGTTCGAACCCATGTGAGTTGGTTGGCAGGGAAGCAACGTCACCGTTGAAAAAAGTCCAACCAACAGATGTAATATATATACCTATTCGTAACCGATTTTAGTGAAACAAAAAGTTGCAACTTTTCATTTGCATCCTTTGGTCATCTATAAATAGACCACTTGACTTGCAAATTAATTCATGGACGAAGCCAATTTCGAAATTCTCTCTCCCAAAATATTTCATAACTTCCAAAATAAATCCCAAAATATTATTAATAATAAATATAAGATATAATTATTTTTAAAATGTTTCCAACAAGAAACGATTATATCTCTCAAAGGGGGGAAGAAAACCTTTGATAAAGAGCATGTTGTCAAATTTGCTCACTCAATTTTTTTCCCTATTTTTCTTCAACTGATATAGCTAACTGCTTTTAAAAATTACAGAAGAGATTTGTATGGGAACTGTGATGGAGCAAAGATTTTGCCTAGTAAGCTGGACAAAGGTCTGCCTCCCCAGATTCAGAAGAAGGTTTGGGTTGCAGAGAAAAATATTAGTTCATGGGGGGATTGGTGCTTTAGTGATGTGAACAGAACCTTTGGGGTTGAGTTGTGAAGGAAAATACCAAGGGTTCGGATCTACAAGATTTGTAGTAAATGGTTCCAATATAAAGTTTTCACACAACATGCAGTGAGGCAATCAACCTCTTAGGGATGCTTCAGTGTCAAGACAAGGTGGAAATTTTGGATGGCCCCACCCAATGGAGAATGGAATTTGATAGAATGGCACATGATAAAGAGATGAATCCCATTGTTATGGTACTTGGTTTGATTATGACCAAGGCAGAATACCGCCTTTGTCATAATCATTTTACGAACAAGGCAACATACCCAATCACTTAATGCTCATTCATACCCAATCTTCAAACTTAAGCTTTCAATACTTCTTTAGCCTCTTTGCTCTTTCTAATTAAATGTATCTGTTGTATAGAACTTGTTTGTGTGCTATGAATAAAGCCAATAGTTGTAAACATGACCTATTTCTGGCTCACCTGAGAATGCTTGCAGAGATGTCCTTTCACAGGTGTTTTGATACGTTTGTGGCTGTTAAAAACAAAAATAAAATAAAATAATTCAAGACAGAATCCATCGAAGCCAATATTAAGGCCTATTCCTTAAAATGATAAACGAGGTTTACTGGTTAAGAAAATAAATTTGCTTTACAAGAATGTCATGAGAAGATTAACACATTCAATTTTTTTTTTTTTTGAACCCAGAAAATTGACATGATTTATACACAGTTCTCAAAAGTTTGCCGTGATCATAGTTCATTGTCTTTAGTTCAAATGCCACAAATTTTTTTTGATAAGTCAAATGCCACAAATTGAAGAGTATGAATAAGGAATAGCATATAATGTAACTTCATCTATCTTCCAATCAATACTAAGGAATAACATATTGAATGCCCTATGTCAATGAAATGGTGTCCCCACCAAATAGTCTTGTTCTCCATCACATTTGCCGTAATGTTTCACATAGCAGTATCAAAAGATTCCAATTTATCCATAACAAAGCATTAGTCTTATCTAAGTAATTAAGACATTTCATGCATACAAACAGTACCCTTCAAATTATGATCCTCAAATTGAGCTGCTAGAATGGCATAATCAAACACTTCGGATACGCGTGGTATGTGGCTATTCGTCCATCGCTTGGTTAGAATTTTAATGTTAGAAATAAGTATTCCATAGGAATAATTGTTCCTTCCATTTTGAGGAATAGCTATTCCTGGTGTAATTGAAAGGGCTTTCCAAAAAAATATATTTTACTAGTTTTTTCAGAAAAATAAAAAAGAATTGCAATAAAAACTCTTCAAATTTGTTGGGTGGCCAGCCACCCACAATACAAAGGGAATAATCATTCTACTAGCTCTTATTTTTTGGGTGAATTTTTATTCTACTAGCCTCTTAAATTCCCAATAATACCTATTCCTGCTCCTAAAGGAATGACCATTCCACATACCAAACATGCCCTTAACCTTATAAGACAGCAGCCAAGCTTGTATAATTCATTAATTCTTAGATTGTCTATAAAACGAAGACGCAAGCAACAGGAAATCACACAGACCAATGAGGTAGTAGTAACAGCAAGAATATATAAAAGAATACCTTATCGGGCAATTTAATGAAATGCGTGATGGCCTCTCGATTATCTCAGAATCTAAAATGTTCCAAGTTAGTAATACAGTCTTAGTTGTGTCTAAAAGCCCAATAAAAAAGTCAATTAAGTCATTCTAAGCATGAAAAACACTATAACAGACAACACAGATGTATCTTTTTACTCTCATTTGTCTTACCAGAGCCATATGGGCCAACAATAGGCTGAACATAATCTTGTAGTGATGGAGTTTCATAAGTCAATGGCATCATGCTCATGAAAGCTATAGTAACGAGATAATTACCTGTAAAATTTCAAAAAACTTGATAAATTAACAGAATATATCCAAGCAAACAATAGGGCTGGGCAGCAGCGGATCACCTGGACCCGCCCCACCCGCTGGGCAATAGGCAGGTGGAGTGTATGGTTAAATCATATTAGCAGAAGAGTAGCGGGTGGATACTCACCCACCTGGTAATAACCTGCCCACTCACTTTATATATCTATGTATATACATAAAACCCCTAAAATTTTAACCTAAGCCGCCCCACCTTTCTCTTCTCCATTTCTTCTCTCTTCTCTCTTCTCTCTTCTCTCTTATCTTCTCTTCCTCACATGGCCATGGCCAGATGGACCCACAGCCACGGCCCCATCATCTCCAACAAAGACAAGAAGCATGGTTCCCAATCTGATCAGAGATCAATTCTGATATGATCATAAGATCATAGCTAAATCTTGATCAGATCTGAGATCTGACCTTTTTTATCAGATCTTAGATCTGATCAAAGATCAGATTTGATTGATCTGATCTAACCGTTTGAGCTTGATTGTGATTGGGATTGTTGAAGGATGTTGGATCTGGGCAAGGCTACGGACAGTGGTTGGGCAATTCCTGCAGGGGCATTCAAGGCTGGGGAAGGGGCGGGGCCAGGGCTGTGAATGTAAGTGGCCACCTGGCCCAAGCGGGGGGCAGGGGAGGGTGCTACCTGCCTGTTGAGGGCGGGTAGCAGCCCTAGCAAACAGATATGCTTTGACATGGAAGTTTTGATCAGGCGTACCGTTGAACTGCCCAACAGCCTGAAAAAGATTAATTCCATATTTGAGCATTGCAGTAATATTTGTTGGCAGCTGTGGTCCAGTGTCCTGAATCAGTATGGAAATCATGATAACACTAATGAAACTTACTGCATCATGCTTTAAAATATATATTTAAAAAAGGCCACTGCAAGTTTAAGCAGAACTAAACAAACCATGGAAATGTTATTCCTTCCTTGCACTCCTTTACCATTTAACAGAAAGCTACAGAAGGAAACAAAGGTCCTGATTAATTTCACTCAGATTAAAATGGGCAATATAAAGCAAACATACTTTGCTAGAGGTGGAGTCATAATGCAAGATGATGTCTCCATATTATCCATTTGAGCAACAAACAGAGCCTACATGGAAACAACGAGAAAGATAAAAAAGCAATAGCTGTATCTTCCATCTACATATGAAATAAAAGAAAATCTGCAGTGTACAGGGAGGGAGCTCACAATGTTTAACAGAGGTCCTCTCATGTAATCATACACTTACTCCTAATCTAAAAGAAGCAAGCATTTAAGTGGAAGCTGAATAGGAGAGAAAATGCAATGCAAGCAAGACTCACAAACCTACAACTTCCAGGAAATTGCTGAGTGGAAGAGAAGGCTGTGACCCTTATGCAAAACTAAACTCCTGCTCCTAGTTGATGTGGAACAAACAAGAAACCTTAGACAAGGGACCCTTCGTCAGCTACAGTCATGCAGTGTAAGAAAGGAAAAAGAGTGCCTTGAACTGGGCACAAGCCACTATGGACTGTTTCCATGTAGATTTAACACTTGATTGAAAAAAACACGGCGAGTAACACAGTGTAAAGAGAGTAAAAATTAATAAAAACTGGAAGCTATAGAGTAGGTAAGAAGGTTATAACAAGTAGATCAAGAGCAATATGCTGAATGGGATATGGAAACTAGAAAATGACTTACAAAAAAAATGACTAGAAAATACAGGTAAGATGCCATCATGCTAATGAATGAAGGATAACATTCCAAATAACTCTGACAAGTTGGTGATTATGCAAAAAACTAAAGCAGAGTGATCCTCACAACAAATCCAACAGGTGAAGACGTCTTGGCTGTTAAAAGATTGGTTGCATACAATAAAGCATTGTTGGGGAAGTGGCACTAGTGGTATACTAATGATAGAGGGAGCCTTTGGTAGGAGGTAATTGATAGGAAGTGCAGCTGCAAGTGGGGTGGTTGGACCTCCAACAAGGTGAAACAAGAGTTACAGGGTGGAGTTATGGCAGAACATTAGGAGAGGATGTGGGGAATTTTTCCAGCGCATCAGCATCTTTTAACACGCTTTGGCAAGCTGTTTTCAATTCATTTGAGTTCAGTTGGGTGATGCCTAGAAAGGTGGTAGATCTTTTAGCATGATGGGAGAGACAGTTTGAGAGCCAACATGGCAAGACGTAGTGAAAGATGATCCCCATCTGTTTGATGCGACGTATACGGTGGGAAAGGAATGGCCAAAGTTCGAAGACAATGAAAGGAGTGCCAAAGACCATGCTTTATAATAGCGCATGGCAACCTGCCTATGCTTCTCTAGCTTTACTTCCCGGATCCTCTCTCTCTTTTCTCTACCCACCAGGTGTATTTGTTGCATACCCCGTGTACCTCCATTATGCCTCTCGAGTAACACTCACCTTACATACAAAAATAAAACAGATAATTATCATTTATTTTATGGTGCGCTACGCCTAAATTAATTCAGGATTGCTTACTATCTGATTTTGCATAGGAACTGTTGTACTCTTCAATATATGGAAGTCATAGACAATGGCCCTGTATCCAGCCTACCAACAAGATCAGAAAAGTTAAGTCATTTCTTTTTAGTACAAAAGTGAAAAATGTCAGAAAGTTAAAATAACAGATGCATATTTGCGTATATTCGTGTTGATTGATAAATGTAACATACCTTGATCTCAAGTGAAGCTAGTATGTGGCCCATTTTTATACGTGGATAGAATCTGCATATGAACAAAGTCATATGAAAAAGAGAAAAGAAATGTCAATGAGCTACTAGGACTTGAATTGATCCAGAAGAATGTCATAATTTTCAAGCAGATTCTAACAAACTATACAGGAGAAAAAAAGCCTTTATTTGTTTCCTTATCCAAGTAAACCTCGAACTTCTATGTGAGATTGATGTGGAAAACCACTTAATATAAATACTCTTGCACGTACATATTAGAAAGGAATTATAGCTCATGTAAGTTGGCTGATAATGACTAAATTAGGCTTCAACTTCTTATAACGAAGACAAATCCTACTCAGCAGCCCTACACCACACACCTACTTTTATTTTATATCTTTTTATTTTTTTCCCTCAACAAGTGTGTGGTATAGGACTACTGAGTAGAAAAACTCAACTATATGCTATTTCAAGCAGGTCCATAAATACTGGAAAGATCCATTATTGGTAATCTTCCAGAATGATAAATCATTTACATTAGACTGAAAAAATAGACAAGTCTCGATAAAGAAGAGAACTTTATACCTCAAATGCTACAGATGTTTGGATAGAGGAGTACAAGTAGCGCAGTCACCACAAAAGCAAAATCACTTTTGAATCTCCTTTCAAACTGAATTCATTTAACACTGTAAAGACTATGCAAGATGAGCAAAGAATTGAGAAGTTTATACCTAGTCATGATTTTTGAAATGCTGGACAGAGCATAGCTTGGTTCAACGTTAAAATCCTCAGTATTACTGAAGGATTTACCTATCTAAGCATTGCAAAAAACCTGGAGTAAGGTACAGGTCCAAAATCTTAAACCCAAAAGATAAAGGATAAAAAACAAATCTATACGAAAAACAATACCCAAGCAGTAAGAACCAAACCATTAAAATAGCTAAATTTACTGACCTCTTTAGCCAACGTAAGAAGATCATTTGAATCTTTATTTTGAAACCATCCAATCATACAAGCATTCTACCTCAGACATCAACATATAAAACCAAATATTAGTTGGATGTCCTTTGGAAATTGAAGAATATATTGATCTCATATAGTAAGTTACATTAAAAATTGAACTATAATAAAGTGCTTACTTCACAAAGCAAAATTATTCAGATGCCTCTCAAGCAGACTAACATATTATTGAATGCAGTTTCAGAACAATATGTGATTCAAAGATGGTTGCAGAGTCACAACGGTTTTTCACATAACTAGGAGACAATATGTGCTTCATGAAACCTGTTCCTCCAGCTCTCAAAAAGTAAATTGATGATATATGACTATCACTACTGAAAACTGAACTGAGAAGACAAAGATTTGTAACTCCAATGGGAAGACATGAGTTTGAAAGATAAGATAGTATAACAAATAAAGTTCATATATAACAAATAAAGTATAACTGAAAAAGTTCTATTGTATACGTCCTGTGTACATGGGCTAGGCCTATTTCATTCATATATATAATATTGATCTTTTACTTATAAAAAAAAAAACAAATAAACATTGATGAATTATAGGGTGCAGGAACAGGAAGGGAGTGTGCCCACTTCTTGAATATATGATTGTATCCATGGCTCCTCTTTTCTGGATAACAAAAAACTACAGATCAGCCTATTACATTCAATCTAAAAGAGGACCTCTTATACTTTCTGAGATAAACAAGAGGACACAGATTTCATAATGTGACGTTTCTAACCTTAGTTTTTTGAGAATTTGTGTGCTAGATAAATAATTGTAAGCATTTCATAGAAAGAGCACACAGAGTGTACATGAGTCATATTTTTCACTTCCTAGGGGATGCACTCATTAGCTTATATAACAACACTAACAAAGAGAAAATATGGAGTAGCTATCAACAGTCAATTGTCAGCAATCAATCTAAGATGCTTTCTTGCATAGCAACAATAGACCTGGTTAAACCAGACACGTAACTTTGTATACCTTGACAGAAATCATAAGCGCCATTACAGCTGCTTGAAGGGAAGAATGATTGTTATACTTGTATACCTACAAGGTGTAAAGCGAAGTAAGAGATATAGCTTGTTTCAGAACATAATTTAAGTAACCAAATTCAGAATCTGTACAAACTTTAAAGGGATAGGCTTTTTAGTGCATTAATTTTTTGGGATTTGACACACAATATGAGATAGTTAACCGAGGCATTAATTTCAACATGACATGATATGCATACCCATATAAGATCGGTATTAGGCATGTGATAAATCATGAGGGGATGGAATACGATGGAAAAGGCAACAAAGTCCCAGTTTAACTATAAATTAATCCTAAGGCTCAAAGTATGTTCAGTTAGCAGGAAAGTTAATGTGATTCAAGACAGGCAATCTTCTTCATTGCTTATCATAAAAAAACAATTGAGATGTGGTTCTGGAAAATACCCACAACTCCAATTGTATTTTGAACCATATAACAGTACTAACAGGGGAAAACCTGATGGACCGTCATTAATGCAGGTTAATTTTCAAGTTACATGGTATCGTTTTTCTATAAAATGGAAATAAGTATCGAAAGAGAACACAATGCTCCGTTGCCATCACACTCACAAAAACAGGTACCTGTTTAACCAACATAGGCAAATCCTGTGCTTTTAGTGGAACTTCGTCATTTGCGACAGCATCATCAATGCTTCTGTATTTGTTAAAGGCAATAACTCGTCAAGCAAGTTCAACCAAAAAGCTGTGTGTAAAAACATAAATCGAGATAATTAGCGACTCGAGACTTAAAATACGATTATACATTCATGACTACACTTCAACTCCATAACACTTGAACTTCCAAACTCGAAAACATAACTCAACTATAAAAACACCAACTTCCAAACTCCCAATCACCATTCTAGTCCATTTTCACTCTACCCATTCCAATAACTTTAAGAATCCTAAACCTTTTACAAAAATATAAAAACAAAATAAATGTACGATATATAACATCGAACTAAAAGAATATCTAACTATAAGTAAGCTCAGAAATATATTCAAACAAGAAGATAGAAAAGACCCAGTATGTGTTTTTTGGCTTTGGGATGCATATTACAAACGTCGGGGAAGAGACCTGGCCAAGTAGAAGCAAAGATCGGACACCTTAGAGGGATCACCGAGCTGACCCGACAAAATGCGCATGGCAAGCGAGTCCGCTTGTCCACCCACAAAAAACGACCCCGTTGAGCGCCGTTCGCCTTGTCCACCACCAAGTGAAACACCCATGGGCCCGTCTGTACGATTCTGCATGCCCCAACTTTCTTCTTGTCTCGTTCTCTAGTTGCTTGGTGCCGAAGCTTTTGTTCAGCCCCTAGACTGGAGTTGGTAAAGTTGTATTGTTGGGTTTCACAGCCTGGGTGCTTCTTGTAAGTGACAGGGCGTTCTTGTTGCCATGTTCAAATTTCGAGGTGACTAATCCGACCGTATATGAGGTGTTTTCCGGTGACTGGACTCTGAATGATAAGTTCCAACCTCGGTAAAATATAAATATTTTTAAAAGAAAGTAAGATGAAATGAGATAGTCCAAAAAGTAGTCTTGTTTGTTTTTAAAAAAATCTCATTTCATCTCATTTAGGATATGTTTGGAAAATATGTTTCACTTAAAATTTTCATCTTCATTTCATCTCATCTTTACACCTTTTCAAATCTCCATATAAAATATAATAAATACAACTTTTTCAAATCCCAATATAACTTTTTCAAATTCTAATTCAATTTTTTCAAATCTCAAAACTAAAAAATAATATTTTAAACTTTAAAACAAAACACAAAATTCTTATCTCATCCTCCAAACATAATCTTAATCTCATTTAATTATTACAATTTTTATAAATCTCAATACAAAATAACATAAACAATTCAATTTTTTTAAATTCTAAAATAAAAATAATATTAAAAATATATTATAATAATATTTTATTCAACTTTTTAACTTTAATCTCAACTCATCTCATCTCATCTCATTTAATCTCATCTCTGAAAACAAACGAGGCATAATAAAATTTTTTTAGAAATTTTTTTTAATATTATTATTATTTTAGGATTTGAAAAAAAAAATGAATTATTTATTATATTTTATATAAAAATTTGTGAAAATTATAATGATGAGATGATTAAGATAATTTTAGTATCCAAACCTAGAAAAATTTTATTCATCATGTCAAATACCAAACACCACATTTTTTTTTTCTTATCAAATGTGTACTGTTTGGGTGTAAGTCTCCTTTTACTGGGAGTCTTGGTGTTGGGTGACAAGGGGATGGAAGATGAAAATTTGTCAAAGAGATGGGAGAGACTGATCTGTATCTGTCCAACGAAGAGAGCTCTATTTTTCATGTCCCTCAAGTAAAAGAGATCAGTGCACATGGAAAACATTGCATTATGGGGTGAGTAGTGGCTCACAAAGGAGTGAATAACAAAGCTTTTAGGAAGACTATGTCACAAGTGTGGATAAAAACACTCTCTGCTAGGTTTTGGTCCCCCTTGAGGAAAATGGCAACTGCAGGGGCCCCCAAGGGCCCGCCGACAAGCTCTAGGCCACGATCCTTCACGAATATGGTCGCGCAGACACCGCTCCCTCTACCTGAAGTGGTGGTCCCTTGTGTGCCCCAAAAACTCTGGATGGAGAAACTTACATTTGGTTTTCGCAGGAGGAGTTGGAACGTTCGGTGCAGCCTTTCAGGTATTCTCTGGTCTTGAAATTCCTTAGACAACGTCCCTCTCTAGATGTAATTCGTTCTTTCATTCGTACTCGATGGGGGCTTACAGCCCAACCGGTTGTTTCGAGTATGAGAACCCCACACCATGTATTTCTAAGATTTGCCATTGAAGATGAGTACCATAAAGCCTTTGCTCAAGAGGCCTGGGAAATCGATGGCTGTCCTATTGTGTTTTCAAATGGTCGACTGGTTTTTTAGAGGAGAAGGAACCCTCTTTGGTTCTGGTGTGGGTGGTGTTACCTGGGTTCCCGCCCAATTTCTATCACGAATCTTACCTCCAAAACTTAGCCCTGCCGATTGGAACTTATTTAACAAGTGATAACAGCACGAGATGTGGCACTCGAACAGATGGTGCAAGATTTTGTGCTGAGATGGATGCTGCAACGAAACTGATTGATGGTTTGTGGATTGGGATTCCTCGGGCCCCCTCAAGTCGTTACCAGCCTGTGGTTTACAAGACTCTTCCTGCATACTGTTGTTTGTGTAAGATGCAGGGACATAACTCTAGTACGTGTAAAAAGGTAGAGAAGAATCCCGGAAATGGTACAATGAAAAATGTGAGATCTGGCCGGAACTAGGAGATGGAAAAATTGAAGGAAGGGGAGCTTAAAAATGTTGAGAATCCAGTGCAAGTTGAGGGGGTGCAAAACACTGATTTGGAGACACTTTATGGAGTTATTATAAGACGTGAACCAGGAGAGTCCTCTCGGATGAAGGGTAATGTTGTTGTCCTGCAAGAGTTAGAATTACTAGGAAATAATTTGGGTTTGGATAATGAAGGATTGCAAAAGGGTGACATGTTTTTGTTAGAAGATATAGAAGAGGAGGACCTAGAGGAAATAGAAAAGGCTTTTGAAATAGCCCAGACCATTCCGCCAGGTGAAAATGACCATGTTGAACCAGAGGCAGAGGTTGTTTCTCCTGTTTTGTTACAAGATGAGCTCGTTTTTGCCATGCCTTTGACCATGGATGACACCCAGGTTGCTCGCACCCTAGAGGTGGGAGGAGTACAGGATGTGGATGATGAAGACATGGAGGTTCACACTGCTAATTAGTTGGATTTGTTGCCTGAGGTGGAACCAAAATCCTTCTCTGACTTTGAATGTGGGCATGAGATAATGCATCTTCAGAAAACTCAGGAAGTTAACTCAGATACTGAAAGGCCTAGAGAAAGTGGTGAAGGAGATTCAGTTTCTAAAATGAGGAATTCTATTAGAGTCAAAAACAGACCATCAAAATTGGATTTATGAATCCTCTTCTATACTGGAATTTAAGGGGACTCGGTACCTCTAAATAGGGGTGTAAATGGGTCGGTCTGGTCCGGTCCAGCTATGGACCGAATTTTTCGATCCACTCTTTTTCCCGGACCGGACCGAACACCCATTCGGTCTGGTCTCGGTAGTTATCGGTCCGGTCCGGTCAATTCTGTCCGACCTTTTTTTTTCTTTTTTAAATCATTGTATTAGCCTATTAGGTATATATAGTTATAATTTATAGTGATATTAATATTATACTATTATACATATATTATGTTATAATTCTATAACTCTTATAATATATTAACATATACTAATACTATATATTATACTATTATAGTGTTACTATTACTACTACATATAGACTTATAGTGTGTGTGTATATATCATAATGATATAGTGATATTATAATGATATAGTGATTAGTAATATAGTACATAGTGATTTAGTAAAGCTATATAATATATTACACTATATAATAGTATTAATATTATACTATTAGTATAGTTATATATTAGTATTAGTTATAAACTTTTAGTCATTAGTCATTAGTCATAGTGATATTAATAATTTAATACTATATATAGTTATAAACTTATAGTCTTATAGACTTGTAGTGATTTCTTTATAATTACAGACTATAGTTATAGTGATTTAGTTTAGTTATCAATTTTTATTATATAATTATTTTGATAATGTTAATTATTATTTTGTTACTAACTTAGAGAATGTGAATGTATTATAATTTTGTATTGTAAATGGGATAGGTTAAATAAAAATTACATAATTTATTATACAATTATTATATAAAATAATATATTTATAAAAATAAAAATAAATATTGTTAGGTTCAGTCGGTCCAGTCCGAGAATTCCCCACCTCGGGACAAGACCGAAGACTGAAATGCCCCTATTCATTGGACCGAAACCGACCATGGAGACTTTTGGTCCGATTTGGTCCATTCAGTCCGGTCCGGTCCATTTACACCCCTACCTCTAAAGAGCAGTTGATAAAAATGGTAAGGAAGTATAAAGCAAATGTGGTAGCTATTGCGGAACCTTTTGTTGGTGAGCATTGTATGGCTCGGCTTCAGAACAGAATGGACTTTGGGGGATGTATTTCTAATAAGAGGGCTGGGGGTAAGCTATGGGTGCTGTGGAGTACAAATATAGATGTTACGGTTAAGTCCGTAAAGGGTCAAAGTATTACTCTTTTGATTAAAGAGAAGGATAAACAAATTCTTACAACTTTTGTTTATGCTAAATGTTCATACCTGGATCGTAGAAGGCTTTGGGACGAGTTGAGTATTTTGAGTACTAGTAATGCTCCTTGGATCATCATGGGTGATTTTAACATTATCCATAACGATGAGGAGAGGATTGGAGGAAGACCTAGATCGGCCATAGCTATAAGGGAGTTTAATGATTTTATTGATGCGGTGGGATGTTTGAAGCAAATTTTGAAGGAAATAAGATGTCGTGGTGTAATGGACAGCAAGGAAGAGCTCGTAGTTGGGCAAGACTGGATCGATCGTTGGTAAACTCGTTTTTTATGCTTGAATTTCCAGGGGTGCAGATGAAATACTTGCCTAGACAAAGCTCAGATCATGAGGTGACCATGGGGCAAAGTGACCAACCGTATGGGTTCATTCCTTTCAAATTCCAGTATATGTGGACTTCCCATGCTTTGTTCCATAACTGTTTGTGTGTTGCTTGGGGCAAGGATCAGGTTGGACAGGGTATGGTCAAATTGGCTCAAAAATTAAAGGCTTTAAAAGGGGTGCTGAGGAGATGGAATAAAGAGCTGTTCAGTTGGACAAGTTCTCATATTCAACGCTTTGAGGATAGGATCTCTAGTCTGGACGAACAACTTCAGTGGGGTTCTCCGAAGATGTTGAACTTGAGTTGTTGGCCTCGAAGGCTGAGCTGCATACATGGATGAGTAGGGAAGAGACTCGTCTTGCACAACAAGCTAAGCAAATATGGCTTAAAAAGGGGGAAGGTAATTCTCAC
Organism: Pterocarya stenoptera; assembly: GCA_003123785.1. NCBI lineage: Eukaryota > Viridiplantae > Streptophyta > Magnoliopsida > Fagales > Juglandaceae > Pterocarya > Pterocarya stenoptera. The sequence continues at coordinate 59,654 of QEOT01124035.1, forward strand.
TTCTTCTGTGCTCTGTCTTCCAAAACCCACAGGGTAGTGAGGAAGATGAAAATAGGTGAGAATGAGTGGTTGAAGACCCCAGAAGACTTACACTTGGGTGCTGTTGATTTCTTTCAGAGGTTTCTGACAGACTCCCACTCTCAGGCTATCCCTGATTTGTCTAGCCTAGTTGACCCCGTGGTGAGTTCATAGGATAATCAGCGTATTCTGGAGCTTCCTTCAATCCAAGATATAAAAGCTACTGTCTTCTCCATCCCCATGGATAGTAGTCTGGGGCCAGACGGTTTTGGTTTAGGATTCTATAAATCCTGCTGGGAGATTGTTGGTGAAGATGTTGTTTCTGTTGTCCATGACTTCTTTAGAGGTAATCTTCTTCCAAAATTGTTCTCATCTTCTCATTTGGTTTTGATTCCAAAGATTGAAAACCCGAAAGGCTTTGAAAATTTCTGTCCCATAAGTCTTTGTTCAGTGTTTTATAAAATCTGCTCAAAGCTCTTAGTGGGTTGGTTGGCCCCTTTGTTGCCTTGGATTGTCTCTCAAGAACAGGGAGATTTTATTTCAGGAAGAAGCATATTTTAGAATATTAGCCCGATGCAAGAGATGGCTCAATCCATTAATAAAAAAGTAAGGGGTGGGAATGTACTTCTTAAGATTGACATGGCTAAGGCGTATGACTTTGTAGACTGGAAATTCCTCATTCAGGTCTTGGTAGCTTTTGGGTTTTCTGAACAGGTTTGTAGCCTGGTTTGGCAGTGCATATCCACCACTTGGTTTTTGGTGGTTGTGAATGGTACTCCAAAATGTTTCTTTCAAGGGAGCCGTGGGCTAAGACAGGGTGACCCTATCTCCCCTACCTTTTTATTATTGTGGAGAAAATTCTGTCAAGGTTACTTAAAAAGAAGTTTCAAGAAGGTGAAATTAAACCGTTTTCCCACGTCAGGGAGGCTCCACTAATTTCTTATCTACTATATGCAGATTATATTGTGATCTTCTCGAATGGTACCAAAAGATCTCTTCGATCCATTTCCAAGGTATTGGTAGTGTATGAACCCTGGTCGGGCGAGAGGGTGAATAAAGAAAAATTTGCAATAATCTTTGTGAACTACATTGCCTCTTCAAGGCGCAGGGATCTTTTGAATTCTCTAGGATTCACAGAGGGTACTCTGCCCCTCAAGTATCTGGGGATACCAATCATTACTGGTAGACTAAAGGCTATTCATCTGGAGGATCTAGTTGGGAAAATCCGGAAGAAATTTGGAGGATAGTCGGCTAGATTGTTGTCTAGTGGAGCAAGATTGTTACTCATACAGCATGTGCTTAGTAGTATTCCAGTACACCTACTATCCATCTTACAAGCTCCCAAATCTATCCTATCCAACATCACCATATGTTTTTCTGATTTCTTCTGGGGATATAAGGATGGGAAGCCTAAAAAGCATTGGAAATCTTGGGAAACAATGTATAAACCGGTGGGAAAGGTGGTATTGGGGATTGGGATTTGCATGAAACTTAGAAAGCACTACATATGAAGTTTGCATGGAGATTATTAACAAGAAATTCTCTATGGGCCAGCTTCTTTAAGGCAGAGTATGTGAAAAATGATCATGTGTCCTTACTAAACCCAAACAAAGGAAGTCAGTTTTGGAAGTTGGTGATAATGAGTGTCCCATTCATCTTAGAAAATTCAAAATGGAGATTGAGAAAGGGATCGATCTCTTTTTGATTTGACAAGTGGATAGGAGTAGAGACACTCGGGGAGAGGTTGCCAATCTCTAAGTGTCCAAGTCTGAAGGTAAAAGAGTGTAAGCTAAATGGGAATTGGAACAAGGAGATTCTGATAAGTCTTGTTGGAGCTCAAAAAGTTGGAAAAATTTTCCAGTTCTTGAGTTGCCAAAAAGAGGGTGAGAACATGCTTGTGTGGATGGCTAAGGAAGATGGAATTTTTTCAACAAAGAGTGCATGGGAGGTGGTGAGAATAAAATCTCCTAAGGTTAATTGGGCTAAGTGGATTTGGCATCCAAGTCTTCCCAAAAATATTGCTGCGACTATGTGGAGAAGTGATAACAATGCTTTAAGTGTGGATGATCGTGTTCATCGAATAGGTATGCCTTTGGTCTCCAAGTGTAACTATAGTGAAAAGGTGGCTATGAGGATATGAACCATGTGTTGGCTAAGGGTGAGGTGGCCTCTTCTACTTTGGAGAGATGTGCAAAATAGGTTAGTATGCCTTGGAGACAGCTTCAAAGCTGGTATGAAGTGGTGCAAGCATGGTTTAGTAAAGCTTCTAAATCTACTACGAAGGGACAACTACTCGGGATAATCTCTTCTATAGTCACTTAGCAGCTATGGCTTAGAAGATGCAGCGTGCGTATGGAAGGGAGAAGTATAAGCACAAATAAATTATGGAGGAAGATAAAATATTGGGTTGTGAAATTGTGTGAAAAAATCAAAGCTGTAAAGCCATTGAGTATGAGAAAATTTTAGCGGACTTGAACATCCCTTATAAAGCCCCAAAGTTGAAACCTTTTAGGTTGGTCACTTGGCTTAGACCAAGTATGTGTTGGTATAAGTTGAATGTTGATGGGAGTAGCTGAGGTAACTCAGGAAGGGCAGGAGTCGGAGAGGTGATTAGAGATGCTTCGGGGAGAATGTGTTCAGCTTTTGCAACTGATATTGGCCAAGGTATTAACACAGTTGAAGAATTTATTGCTCTTCTACACAATATCAGACTCATAAGGCATAAACAGATTTCCAGAGTGGAGATCAAGATGGACTCTCAGGTAGTGATTAGCTGGATCAACTCATCTACATGTGGTGTTTGGTATCTTGAAGAATTTTGGGAGGAGCTTATGGTCCTTTTACAACAAGTTACTTATACTCTGCGGCATGTCTATAGAGAAGGTAACTCTACTGCTGATTTGTTGGCTCGGTTGGGATCTCAGGGAGTTAATAACACTTGGGATTCCTGGGACTTGATTCCTTATCTTTTAAGAGGTGTGTTGCGTATTGATAGGCTCAGTTTGCCTCAGGTTCGGTGTTGACTCTAGTGTGTCTCAATTTGCTGGTTTCTTTTGTTGTATATCTGTGATTAATGTTTTTTTTATTTTTGGCCTTAATTTTCCTGGTAGAGTCAGTAGTTGCTTTACTTGGGTGGGAGCTCTTGTAACCCCCAAGTACCAAGTTGTACCCATGGTTTCCCTCCGCCTAAAGTAAGGTTCTTAATAATATTGGGAAGAGGTCACCCGACAAGTGGCCCCGACTCTTATATTAAAAAACAAATGTCACAAGTGTGGAGATTGGAAAGATGGATGAGATTTAAGGAGTTGAGTGATTATAGTTTTTTGATAGAGTTTCAATAGGTGTCAGACAAGGAGAAGGTGCTTAGTGGACGTCTTGGTTCTTTGATAGGACTCTGGTGGCACTACAAGAGGTGGATGAATATGTTGCCATCTCATCCATTCAATTCAAGTATGAAACATTTTGGGTTCAACTTCATAATTTACCTCTGGCAACCATGAATGAGGAAATAGGGATGCAGTTTGGCTCCTCTATTGGTCATGTCATAAGGGTGGATGTTGACTCTGATGGGCTGGCTTGGGGAAGGTGTCTGCGAGTAAGGGTAGCAGTTGGTCTCTATAAACCTCTCTTGAGAGGTAAGTTGTTGAGCTTTGAGGGGAAACAACATTGGATTTCTGTTAAAGATGAGAGGTTGCAGATTTTTGTTTCCAGTGTGGCATCTTGTTTCATCAAGGGAGGGGGTGTTTCAAGCAGAGGAATGAGCAAATAGGGGATGGAGTGAAGAATCAACAGTTTGGCCCTTGGCTTCGAACACAGCCAATGAACTCTAATATCTTTGATAGTAGAAAGTATGGGAGTGCCTCTGATCACAACCACCAGCAGAGACGATAGGAGGCTAAAGTCAAAGGTGGTAGAGAAGATGATGCTAAGTTAGGAAAGAGTGATTCTGTGGAGGAACCTAAGGCTGAAATGAAGGACGATCCTATAAAAAAGAAGGTAAAAAAGGAAACTCGAGTGAGTAGGTGGGACCATTCCAATACTGAGAACACTGGCAGTATTAATACAGCTGTTAAAACTCCCAGTAATCTTGGCAATCTCCATGTGGGGATTTTGTAAAGTAGACCTTCTGTTGTGAAGGAGGGTGCGAGTCCACTAGGGAGATCTCTTTCCTTATTGAAGGTTGGTGTGTCAGAAAAGAGCAATTTCAATTGACATATGGAGTTTGAGCTCTCTCAACTAGATATGGAAAGTTTGTCTATGAATATAATGCTAGCAAAGTCCAAGGTATCATGTGAGAATAATGAGCCAGTAGTCCCAATCAAGTCAAGGGTGTCTGTAAAAGGGCCAAAGACAAGGGGTCCATGTGGAAAAAAAGGGCTAGGGAAGTCAATTCCCACTTTCTTATAGCCTCTGATGATGTGGTTCCTACTAGTAAGAAGAGAGGTGGTTCCTTTCATATCTGTGAAAGGTATAGATCTAGTAAGAAACAGAAGCAAGTCTTTGAAGTGGACTCTAGTAGTTATGAAACTGGGTTAACAGTAATGATAGGCCTCAGTTGGAACTGTCAAGGGCTTAGGAACCCTTGTATAATTAGAGAACTTCGCATGCGGTGAAGACTAAGTGGCCCAAAGTGATTTTTTTAATGGAAACTAAGTGTGGAAGGCAGAAAGTAGAGGAAGTGAGAAATACAATGGGTTTTGACTGGAGTTTTGTGGTTGAGAGCAGAGGACTCAATGGGGGACTTGTTTTTTATTTTTTTTTGGCATAGCATAGATAACATTACCTTGAATTCTAAGCATCATATCTCTTTGTCATTGAAGAGGGAAGAAGACAATGTGGAGCTTTTACTGACTGGTTTCTATGGACACCCCTCCACAGCTCAAAGGGAAGGTAGCTGGCAACTTATGAGAATGTTGAAGCCTAGTAGAGAGAGAGCTTGTATTTGTTTTGGGGACTTCAATGAAGTTCTACATCAACATGAGAAGAAAGGTGGAGCTCAAAGGCCTTATTACCAAATGGAATCTTTCAAAGAAGCAGTGGAGTTTTGTGATTTAAGTGATCTTGGTTTTGTAGGGTCTAAGTTTACTTGGAACAATGGAAGAGAGGGCTTTCAGCTTACTAAGGAAAGATTGGATCGAGTTTTTGGCAACCTACCTTGGAATGAGCTATTCTTTGATTGCACTGTCAAGGCTCTACCAGCACAGACTTTTGACCATTGTCCCCTTTTGTTTACAATGAGGAAGGGGAGGGATAGGAGATGTAATGAAGAAGAGGTAAGAACAAAGATTTTCAGATATAAGGCAAGCTGAAACCTGAGATAGGATTGCAGTGAAGTTATTCAACATAGTTGGTCTCAGAATCAGCATTGGCAGGGGTCTCTTGTTAGGGGAGTGCATAACAGGTTAATGAAGTGCAGGGACTCTTCGGTTTAGTGGAGCAAAATCTCTCTTGGCAAGCACAGGAAAGAGGTTCAGGAGGAGCTCAAGAAACTTTCAAAATTACAGGACCTGAACTCTAGTGATCATTCAATGGCTATGCATCAGATGCAAAAGGAAGTTGAGAAACTCTTGGAGGAAGATAATGTGAAATAAAAGCAGATGGCTAAACAACTATGGCTCAAAGATAGTGATCGTAACACTAAGTTCTTCCACAAAAGTGCAAACCAAAGAAGGAAAATTGATGAAATCAAGAGAATTTTGAGCAGGGATGGAACTGAAGCTAGGTGTTTGAATGACATATCAGAAACTTTTTGTTTACATTTTAAGGATCTGTTTTCCTCTTCTAATCCTAACAACATTGCTGATTGTCTGGCTCATGTGGATAGAAAGGTGGATAAGACAATGAATAGAATGTTGTTTAGGGAGTTTACTACATAAGAGGTAAAAACAGCCTTGTTTCATATTAATCCATTTGGGTCTCTTGGGTCTGATGGTTCCTCAGCTATATTTTACCAAACTCATTGGGACATAGTGGGAGGGGATGTGATTCGAGCTGTACTTGAAGTCTTTAATAAAGCAGGTGACATTTCCACCATTAATGAAACCTTCATTGTGCTAATTCCTAAAGTAAAAAAGCCTCAAATTGTTTCTGAATTCAGACCTATCTCATTATGTAATGTTATTTACAAGGTGGTCTCTAAGGTCCTAGCAAACAAAGTTAGGCTTATATTGCCTTAACTCATTTCTCTATCACAAAGTGCTTTTGTACTTGAGAGATTAATCCTTGATAATGTGATAGTGGCATTCGAGGCTATGCACTCAATGAACTCTATGGTGAAGGGGTAGCAAGGTTATATGGCCTTGAAGCTGGATATGAGCAAGGTTTGTGATAGGGTTGAATGGAGTTTTTTGAGAGAGGCAATGAAGAAGTTGGGCTTCAGTTCAAACTGGATTTCCTTGGTGATGAGTTGCATTTCAACTATTTCATACTCAATTCTTATTAATGGATCCCCTCAAGCCTGGCTTCAACCTACAAGGGGTTTAAGACAGGGGGATCCCTTATCCCCCTATCTTTCCATCATTGTCTTTGAAGTATTGAGCTCCCTCTTGAATCATGTTGAAACTTCTAAGCAAATTCATGGTGTCCAATTTGGTAGAAGTAAGTTAAGCATTAACCACTTATTTTTTGCAGATGATAGCTTGCTGTTTTGTCGAGTAAATGCAATAGAATGGGCTAAGATTCTCACTTTGCTTGATCTCTATGAAAAGGCCTCAAGATAGAAACTCAACAAGGACAAAATCTCTATCTTTTTCAATGTAAATACAAAAAGGTTGACAAGAGAGTACATCCTTGGAATGGCTGGAATTAGAGCTACATCTTGCTATGAAAAATACCTTGGCTTACATGCTCTCATGGGCAGGTCAAGGTATCAGGCTTTTAAAAGGATCCTGGATTGAGTTAGAAGTAGCGTGAGCAATTAGAAGAAAACTACTTTCACAAGCTGGGAAAGAGATTCTACTGAAGGCTGTTGTTCAAGCTCTTCCCACCTATTGCATGGGAGTTTTCAAGTTAAATAGGACACTTCTTAGGGAGCTTAATAGAGTTATGCATCAGTTTTGGTGGGGCCAACAACATAATGAGCATAAAGTCCATTGGGTTTCTTGGAAGTAAATGGGGAAGGCCAAATCTGCAGGAGGGTTGGGATTTAGAGAGTTTTAACCTTGCTTTATTAGCTAAACAGGGTTGGAGAATACTTTAGTAGCCTAATTCACTGGCATAACAGGTTCTTAAAGTAAAGTACTTCCTTAGAACAAATTTTCTTGAAGCAAAGGTGGGTGCAAGACCCTCTTTAATTTGGAGGAGTATCTGTTCTACTCGAAATCTGGTTGAAAAGGATTATGTTTGGAGGTTGGTGATGGTCACGACACTCAGATTTGGAAGGATAGGTGGTTCTCCATTCCTTTAAGCTATAGGGTCCAATCACCTATAAAGATCTTGCATGTAGATGCTAAAATAGTTGCCTTTATAAACCACACAGATAATTAGTGAAACAAGGAGCTGGTGAAAGAGGTGTTTGAAGATGATGAAGCTGCTACTATTCTGAAACTCTCTATCAATGCTTCAGGGTCTAGGGACAGATTGATATGGCTAGGCACTAAGGATGGAGTTTTTATTGTTAAAAAGTGTTTACCACCTTCAAAAGGAGCTGACTTCAATGGTTGGGAGTCAAACACCTTCTGTTGCTTCTAAAAGGAAGGACTGGACTACTTGTTGGAGGTTCATGATCCTAATGCAGCAAAGAGTTTTATGTGGAGAGCCTAAACCTATCCAAGAAGAAAATATGTGACTCTCCTTTGTATCCTATCTGTTTGAGTAAAAAATAATCAATGGCTCATATTTTGTGGAATTGTAAATCTGCTATGGATGTTTAGAGTCAGGGCCCTTCTGTGTTTCATAAAAGTTCCCTCAGAACAAAATGCTTTAGTGAGCTTGTTGAGGAACTGAGTCAATCTTGTGACCAAGAGTCTATAGAACTCTTTGTAATAGTTAGGAAAATTTGGTATAGGAGGTGTAACAGTCCGTTAGAAATTCAAAGGTGGAATTTCTTTTAGTTTTATGAACCTCATAAGATTTCACGAATCAACCAATTGCATAGGTTTTAATCTGTCAACATAATCTGTGTTATCACTCACTGTAGTGCTAGAAGTGCGATTCTAATTATTTGATGTGGTTTAAGTGTCAGAATGCGTTATAATCTATGCCATTAGACTTATTTGATTATTTATGATTTTATAAGACAATAAGTCAATTTTCATATTTTCGGACGAAACATCTATTTGAAACTATGAAATTATTTTTAAGGGTACTTCAGGGTTGAATTTGGTAAACAATTTTAACTGTAGGTTAATATGAATATTTAAGAATTTTTAGTGTTAAGTTTATGATTCATTTTTTCAGAGTGAATAGTAGTCTCGATAAGCGCACCAATTGTAGTGTTTCAAAATCACTATGTGGAATGTCCAAATTAGATTATAAAAGTTTTATTTGGACACTTGACAAAATCGTAGCCACACTTAGTGAATAGTATTAGACATTTGGCACCATGAGGAACATTTGATGGATTTGAATGAATAAATGTGTGAGATCATGCCACCTAAGCAAAAACCTTATTCTATCCGACCAATCAAATTGTGCCAAATCAAAGAGGATTTCCACCCTAGTGAAATCCTATATGGTTGGAATCCAATTGAGAACTCAAGAGTATGGTTGAAATCGAAATCCTAAATGATTTTATCCAAACCATAAAGTTGACATCCAAAACCTAAATGAATAAGTTTTTAGTATTGTGTTTATTCGCTTGATTAAAATACTTCCACATGCTATTAGTCTTTCAATTTGTATTAAAACATTATTATCCAATCTTGTAAAATTGATTGGGTCAAGTGATATTGGATTTGGGCTTAATAGCAACCCAAACCCTCTTAAAATCTCAAAATTGAGGCCCATTCGGTTTAGGCCCATTAAGGCCCACGAATTTGGTCTCATTGGTATTGCTTTTTGCCTAAGTTTTGCATCCTCACTTGGCTGAATAGATCTTTCCAAAAGAAGGCCTAGAAGGTTTTGAAGTAAAAATCTAAAGAGCCACCTCATTCTTTCACTTTTACACTCCACCTTGAGAAAAGATCTTGTACTGATTTTTGTTCATTGTAATGGGAAGAAAAGGCCAATACTCAAGCTTTCTTTCAATCCTATCACTTTTTATAACTTGTGTAAGAGGCTCTCCAGTCCATTTCCCACGAAAAAGAAGCTCTCCTTTACACTTTTCCTTGATAGAACACAAAAGACCCTCTCAAGAAATTTTTCTAGTCTCTGTTGAACTCCTTATTCGAAACTTTTGTAAGTTTTTTCTCATAAAATTTCCTTCATGAAAGTTGTTTTTTTTAGTCTAATTTACTTGGATATTTTATTTGTTCTATTTGAAAATTATTTGATCAATTCAAAGTTATTTAAACCCCAGAAAGGTTAATTTAGGCGATAAACTGGAGTGTGTTGTAGTTTGGAGTTTTTGACCAAACTAATGGATAGATCTTGGTCTAAAATTTTTATGGAGTATTGCTAACATGTGTATATGATTATTTGTTGAGGATTTTTTGCATGATTAAAAGTTTTGGTGAAAGATTTTCTTAGATCTAGAAACTTAAAAACTGGAAGAGGAAAAATAGTTTCTGTTTTGAGAATATTTAAATCTTTTATAGTTTAATCCTAATCCAATGGTTTTGATATTTTTATTTGAGGATCCTAAGCCTCCTATATACATGTTAGAATGTTGTTTTGACTATATTTGATGTTAGTTACGAAGATGTAAAATTTTATGCAAGAAAATATTCGGTTAGGCCAAAGTGATGACGTTCTTGGCTAAATTTATGTTTTGGTTGATTTTTAACCATGTGATCTTAACTTTGAAGCTTTGATCTATTTTAGGATCCATTTTTAAATCATATGATATTTTTATTTGAACATCACATCTTTATGTCATGGATCAAGAGGTTGATCAAAACAAGTTAAAAACAAAAGTTAAAGGAATAGCCTATGTAAAATTTTGGTCCTATAAAGTTTTAATGGTTGTGTTTAGTTTTAAATTTTTCTGAGTTGATATTTGAGCTTAGGACAAAATTTACATGAGGTATGTAAATTTTGGTGATTTTTAGAGTTAGGATGCAAAATCCTTAAGTTAGGTGTAAAATGATCATTTTCCACATGTAGAGGGTAAAAATGGTAATTTTACTCTAAGTTAATATTTTTTCATATTTCTAATTGTTAGTGACTAAATTCTAACTTCTAGAAATCACTACTTTCAGTTCCTCATGATCGCGCATGAGTTTTGTCTAAAACGCGACGACTGAGCTAAGTTAGCTTTTAACTTACTAGCAATTTAATGTGTATGAGTGACAAGTAAATGAGCTACAGTGTATGTATGTATGTTATTTTATGTGCCATGCCAAGTTATTACATATTCATCTGCCACATAAAATTTATTCTGTCATGAATTATGCATATGTTACGTAAGATATTCTTCACGTTTTACTATACATTGCAAGTACTTCTTTTTAAGTATGACATCTATTATATGTATGCCATGTCATGTAATATTCATTGTTGCAAGCATATCATGTTAAATATGTGGTGTGTTGCATATTATGCTATGTTATGAAATGTTTTTATATCAAGTAGGTAATATCTTTTGAGTTACGTTCAAGTTAGTTATGTCTAGGATGCTCACGATGTAATCACTATGATTGTTTGAGCATTCCATTTGTAATTCATGCGAAGTACTTCTGGCGGAATCATTTTGATTATCAGAATTCAGTTTAAGTCCAGTTATGCAGGTACTCGTGATGGAAGTATTCTGATTGTCAGAGTATTACTAGGTACTATCGGTTGAATCATTTTGATTGCTAGGGTATGTGTTTTAAAACACTCATGATGAAATCATTCTGATTGTTAAAGTAGTACTAGATACTCCTGGTGGAATCATTTTGATTGCTAGGGTACGTGTTTTAAAATACTCGTAATGGAATTATTCTGATTGTCAGAATATTACTAGGTACTTCTAGTGGAATCATTTTGATTGCTAGGGTATGTATTTTAAACTGCTTGTGATGGAATCATTCTGATTATTCGAGTATCTCTGACAAAATACGTTGGGCGGAATCATTCTGATTGTTTACTATTCTTGATGAAAAGACTGGCAGAATCATTTTGAATTGTCAGAATTCAAGTTCAAGTTCATGTTAAGTAAAGAAGTCAGTTCTAGTTCATGAAAAGTTGAGTTTCATTTTAAGTTAAAATTCATGTCAAGTTAAGTTTCAGAATTCAAGTCTAAGATCATGTTAAGTCAAGTCTCAGATTAAGTTCACGTTAAGTCAAGTTTCATATCAAGTTTATATCAAGTCAAGTCTCAGTTGAAGTCCAGTTCAGTTTAAGCAAGTTAAGTTCAATTCACGCTTCAGTTATGTTATGTTGTATGTTAAGTTATGCTATGATTACTTATGACTTTGTTTATGCATTCATGCTTTTACTGCCATGCATGCATCATTAACATGTGTGGGGGTTTTTTGTTAACTTGCTGATATTTGTAATCAAATCTCATTTTGATATTCACAACTACCATTCCCACCCAAATGGTAGATCTTGTCACAGGACCCGAAGAAGAATCAGGATTCGAGCAACTGGATACGGTCGACTGAGCGACGATGCGGCGTCAATATTAATATAGTAGTTAACTTAAATTACTACCTGTATTATGGAGTTGCATCTCCAGTACTCTTTTGAATCATAACCATTTTGGACTAGTATTATGATCTTAGCTATTTAGTATGTCCTTTCTTATGAAGTATTTTTTTAAGTATTTGAGATACTTTCAGTTTAGTGTATAGTATTGCTAAAGAAGGAAAAAAAATTATTTGCTGCGAATATTGCATAATACTAGATGCATGTTAAAAACATTGCATCGTATATGTCATAAATGGGGGCAGGTAACCTTGTATTATATGTCTCGACGCTTCAAATGTTTGTCCAATCCTAAGCGAAATTTGGAGGCGTCACAGGAGGAATCAATTTATCTTTGAGAATTCTTTTGAACATCCAACAATCCTAACTATGCAGGCTAAGAAATCTCTTGATGAATTCAAAGCTGCCCATCAGAACTCACAACTATCCTCTCGAGTGAATTCAGTTGAGGATGTTAGTTGGATCCCTCATCTTCCAAGTATTATTAAGATAAATTGGAATGCAGTCTTGTGTGAGGCCAAAGGCAAATCAGGTTATGGTATTGTTGCTTGAGATCATGTTGGAAGGGTGATAGCCACCAAAAAGATGTCTAAAACATCTCTATTTGATCTTTTACTAGCTGAAGCTCAAGGTGCTTATAATGCTACAGAATTGGCAATTGAGATGGGTCTTAATTCACTAATATTGGAGGGTGACTCCATCCAATTGGTTAGAGGTTTGAAACAGCAACGGGATATATGGGATATGGTGGACATGCTCTTGAGTGACACAAAACTGAGACTAGCTTCTTTGCCTAGTTGGAGTATTATGTTTGTTAAAAGATATGGTAATGCCTTTGCCCATAATCTTGCAAAGGCCTCTCTACAATTAGAAGTGGATGTTTCTGAACTCGTTTTTGCACTAGATTGTATGCAAGTTGAAATTCTTTCTTGAGTTATTAATAAATAGCATTATTTCTCTCAAAAAATGTGTAATGTATTGATGATAAGTAGAAGAATTTAATTAGTTTTACAAAAATAAAATAAAAAAATTTAAAAAAAAAAAGAAAAGAAAAGTGTAGTATGTGTGTGTGAGAATTATGAATAGTAAAACTTATTTTTTAATTTATTATATTTAATCATTACAATTTTTTAATAAAATAATATTAAAAAATTATATTATAATAATATTTTAACTTTATATTATTAAATGGTGCCTTAGTTGCACCTCAGGTGGTCACGTGGGTATCGACTATCTATAGTCTTGATCACACAAGAGATGTATATTTCTTTGTCCTCGTATTATCAAGAGTTCTTCAAATTATCAAAACCCAACACATTACACCCACACCTATAAAAATTTACATTAATTTATCTTTTCGATGCATGACTTTTCTTTGTATATTCTTAGAACAATATTTGGTCTACTATATATTCATAGCCTGGTTTGGATTAATTTTAGAGATTAGATGAGATGGTTTTAGATAAAAGATAAAAGTTAAAAAAATATTGTTAAAATATTATTTTTTAATATTATTATTGTTTTAGAATTTGAAAAAATTAAATTGAGATTTGAAAAAATTGAATTGTTTATTATATTTTGTATGAGAATTTGAAAAAATTGTAATGATGAGATGAGATGAGATGAAACACTTTCTGAATCCAAACAGGCCAGTATGTAATTTATTTTCACAAACTATCTCATTTCATCTAATCATTACAATTTTTTCAAACTCCCACACAAAATACAATAAACAATTTAACCTTTTCAAATCAAAAATAAAAATAATATTCTAATAATATTTTATTCAACTTTCATCTCATTTCATCTCATATGTGTAAATAAATGAGGTTTGGTCTTATAAAATGAAATTTACAAGTTAATGTGACTTGATATAATGTTTAAGTTTTTTTTTATTATAAGCTAGATCTAATATATCACATTAAACTACGTCAGTTTGTAAACTTCTTTATATAAAAACTCGTTGTAAATCTAGCAATTCTCAACTTCTTATAATGTTATTCTAACATCTTTCATTCTAGTCAATGATAAACATATTAACCTCTTGCTTTAAAAGGAAAACTTTTCTATCTTGAATTACTATAAATGTGCATGTGCCATATTTTTGTATTATAAGCTTTTTTGTATTATGCTTATAATACAAAAATATAATAAGCATAATTTGAGGTATAAAAAAAAGTATATATGAAAAATATATAAAAAAAACAGTTCTAATTATTTTAACACTAATTGATCAACCCCTAAAGAAAATTTTCTGAATATATCTCATGTCGCTGCTTCGCCAATCATACCATGTGCCTCCATGATCCGCTATACGCACATGAATCCATTTCTCTTCTATGCTCTAAGTATGAGGTTTGACTAAACTGACCTGTAAAACAACATGTTATTCAGTCCAGTGAAAAAATTGGGAAAAAAAAGTCTCATTTTAAAAAACAAAAGCTTAAAGAAGTTGCTGTTTGCCGTTTGGGCCATATATAAGAGTCTTTTTATTGGGATCTTCGTTAAACAAACGAGGATGCTACTTATCATCCCACATCATATATTTATATATTTTAATATTATTTTTTATTATTTTATTTTATTTTATTCTTGTTAAATTAATTGAGTTGTTTTACTTATTATCTATATACTATATATTTATTATAGAAAAAATAGGAAAAAAAATTAAAATAAGTGTGATACAGTGTGGAGATGATAAGTAGAAATATATATATATATATATATACATATTTATATATTCTACTGATCATGACCGGTAGTGCTAATTGATGAAGCTAGCATGCATGGTCTGGAACTTGGGGTATAATAAGAGGTTGGAAAATTAATTAGAATTGTTAAACCGATATAGAATTGTAAAGCATTAAAAGTTCCATTAACATAAAGTATTCTGCATGTTAACCGGCCACAACCATCACACACACAAATAGATGTAGAGAGAGGCTAGTGCAAGATGATCAGTAAGAAAGTACAGACAAATAAATCCTGATACAGAAAACATTTAGAACATATCAGAGATGGTGGGAAGCTTGATTTCTCCCTTGTTGGAGAGGGGAATGGTAAAGTTTCCAATAACGGGGAGGTCTATGGTGAGACCCAAATCCAACACATAGTCTATGTCCCAGTCTGCAGCAATGTCCCTTGCCAAGCTCACCAATATACTGTGTGGCACCTTCACTGGCACCTCCAGCAACGTCGTGTCGCTCGCCTTCAGTGACCCTGGGTCAGGCATCGTCCCCGATGCAATCACCCTGATGATCCACACGTATACATGATCCAAATCACAAAACATTATATATATATATATATGCCATCGATCCCAAGAAGGGAAATATATATTGCATGCGTAAAAATGATTAGATTAAACTTTCTATGGAATTCAGTGAATAATTAAGAAGAAAGCAAGCAAACGAAAAACAACCCAAAAAAGCTAGGGATCAGAAGATAGGAGAAATAAGATGGATGGATGAAACCTGCCAGCACTCTTGAGGACGTAAGAGATCTGGCAGATGGGGAGGGCAAGTCCGTAGGGGTTGTTGACAGACACCTTAGCAAGATAATCCACCGAGTCAAGGCTGACGCGTTTGAAATCAACGTCAGTGATGGTGGCCTCTGGCTTCTTTATGTTCGCCAACTTCTCTGCCACGAAGTTCTTGGCCTGGTCTAGCAGCTGCGACATTTCGGATCAATTAACGAAGGAATTCAGAGAGAATTTGATGTAAGATCCAGTCCAAAAGTCTTGTTGCACAACGTTAATGAGAGATAATATTATATACACTTCGCAAAATAGATGTACACGCAGGGGCGGCTCATACAAAGTGTGGCCTAAGACAACCATTTTTAAATAAATTTTGCTATTTGAAGACATTTACATCAAATACCATTCATATGACATAATTTGATTTATAAAATTTAAATTTTAAAATTCAAATTTCAAATTAAATTACAGTACGTGGATGGTGCGTGATATTGCTATTTAAGGGCCTTTACATCACAAATTGACGTCTCTTGATGTGGTACACTAGATTGTAAATATATTTTTATTGTAAAGTAAATCTAACGTATCATAAAAAATATGTCAGTTTGTAAATTTACTTTTATGAGATCTTTGTAACTATAACACTTTTCTAAATTTTATAGTAATGGCTGGTTTGGGGACAAAGACAAGACACAAAATTCTTATATCATCTCATCTCATAATTATAATTTTTTCACATTTCCATACAAAATATAATAAACAATTCAATTTTTTCAAATCTTAAAACAATAATAATATTAAAAAAATAATATTTTAAACTTTCATCTAAAATAAAAAATTCTGATCTCACTCTCTAAATCTGCCCTAAAAATCTCTCTAATTTATATATATACATATATTTATAGTAATAGAAATCTCTATATTACGTATAGGATCCTCAAAGTTTATCTAAAAATTTATTATAATAACTTTAACAAACTTACGTATTAGAATTTATTTTCATATCTGTTAATATTATTTTTCACAGATAATGTGGCTAATTTATATAATATTTATTGTGACATAGTTGATCATAATAGAATTTAAGTATTAATTTTAGTAACCTAGTATATATAGATATTATCATAAAATTCTATAAGCAATGCATGCACTTAATTCTAATATAAGATCGATCAAAGAATACAATTTTCTGTTTATATAATTTAATTTTCAGATTGGAATTTTAGTTTTATTTGCATAACTCTTTTAATAGTTTTAGTACTATTCTAAAAGTAAATCTAGATCATGATCAATTCAACATATAAACTACATGATTTAAAATAGTTTTCAAGATCATCAAGATGATCCTTAATTTTCCAAGTCATGATCTTAAGTTATGTTTGGGGGGAGAGATGAGAAATCTCTATCTCATCTCATCTCATCATTATATCTTTTTCAAATTTTCATATAAAATATAATAAACAATTCAATTTTTTTAAATTTTAATTTAACTTTTTCAAATCCCAAAACAATAATAATATTAAAAAATAATATTCTAAACTTTCATCTTAACACTATTCATAAAATTTTCAAAAATTCTCATCTTATCTCAACATCCAAACCTAATCTAAGTCTTCTTAAGATTATGTTTGAAGGATGAGATGAGAATTTTATGTTTTGTTTTAAAGTTTAAAATATTATTTTTTAGTTTTGAGATTTGAAAAAATTGAATTAGAATTTGAAAAAGTTATATTGAGATTTGAAAAAATTGAATTAGAATTTGAAAAAGTTATATTGAGATTTGAAAAAGTTGAATTATTTATTATATTTTGTATGGAGATTTAAAAAAATATAAAGATGAAATGAAATAAAAATAAAAATTTTAAATGAAAATAACATATCCTAAGTTTCTTTAATTAGCAATATTGCATGGACCCTGCTTATCCTTGTTATTAAACTCTGTCAAACGTACAAACCCTGCTAATGCTTTAAGTCGGTGCCGGCGACACGTGATGATCATATAATTTTTGTACGCGATTCTCATTATTTTGAAAGTATTCCACTTATCGTTTAAATATAAAAATGGTTTATCTTATTTTATTTTATTATTATATTATTTTAAAATTTTTATATAAAATATAATAAATAATTCAACTCTTTTAAATTTTAAAATAATAATAATATTAAAAAAATAATATTTTAATAATATTATATTCAATTTTCAATTTTCATCTAAAATCATCTCTTTTTATCTTACTATCCAAACGGAACCTAAGTGTTTGTCAAGTTTACCTTAGAAGGATTGAAATTTTCACATTGAGACAATTTTCTCTTTTGTCTACCCAAACATGGGCTAGGTCTAGTTTCACCTAATTACTTAAGATAAATATGAGAAATACTTTAATTACGATCGAAGAGATGACACAAATGGTGTAATACTTGAGATATTCGTATGTGCATGTGTATGAGTGAAGCATAAAATATGGAGTGATTTATAAGTATATTGTATTTGTTCTTGTTCTTGTTCTTATATATATATATGTGTGTGTGTGTGTGTACTATGCATATACTTGCATGCATACAAATAATAGTTACATACATTAATATGACAACTTCTTATTGTTTTAATTAATATCATGTAAGCGGATACTACAATGAGAATATGCTCTAACTACATGACATGATTAATGTGTTATAATATACTTTTCTTGTACGTATAAGAATGACTTATGGTACTTATAAATGTATATTTATATATATATAATTAAGCATATATGATCGAGTTATATACTTATACGGTACGTTAATAACTTATTTTTTGTTATTGCATTTTAATTAGTTACTATAAAGTATAAAGTGTATATATATATAGATATCTTAATAAAAAAAATTAACTTTTCCGAAAGCATGCATGCATATTTTGCGTTTGAAGCGACGTCGGATCAGAGTTATTTGCTGGAAAGTTTTTGTGCAGTACTAAAAAACACATATTTTAAGGTAATGATTAATAATACAATATTGAGGCCGGGCTGTATGCTTAATTTGCCACTTTAATTTCTGTTGTTTGTCCTTTGAAAAACATTTTCTAATCTCAAATTAATATTATGGCAGATCGAGCAGAATCGGGATCGACTATATTCAGAGTAGTACTCATACTCTTTCAATAGAAACTATTAAAAATATATAGTAATCCTGATGAATGATGATGATAATTAATTATATTCATAAAATTAGAAACATATAAATAGAGTACTATTCAAAGACAGCTTCAAAAGAGGGGGGAAAACAAAACTGACCTCCATTGATAATAAAAGTGGATGCCCTTGAGCAGAAACAAGAGAAGAAAACCCCAAGAAACTGTGTCAAAGTTTCTCCAGGAAAGAAACATAGCCTTCTTTTATGGTCGATCTTTTTGGCTCCTCCTAGCTACTCCATCCTTTTGTGTTGTGATAATTGAACTCACCCTGCCTTTTATTAAAAATAAAAAAAGAAAAAGAAAAAGGAAAGTAGTTTGTACAAATTTCAAATAGACAAATTTTCGCGTAAATTACTTTTGTAAAAGAAATGGACCTTACCTTATAAAAGTATAAAAAAAATTATTTTTTATTAGTACGATTCATTTTTCTTTTTTATAAAAAAATTATATGAAATTTGTATATTTGAGACTTATACCTAATATTACTATTAAAAAAAGGAAAAATAAAGTCAGATAGCGATGTTTGCTTTCACCATGCACGTCGACTTTCCTTCCACAGAATCAGTAGCCATGTTTCCATGCTGATGCGCCACGTGTCTAATTATACAAAGGAAAATCTTGCATTACACATAGTTATTCTACTATTACTCATTAACCATTAGGTTTTTATTTTAAAAAAATTAATGGATGATACAAGAGTGATAATTGATAAAAGCGACACATGTTACGCAAGCATTGAAATAAAAATAAGATAAAGTAATAAGATAAGAATGTGGTCCTTAGCATTACCTATTAAACAATTCTCTCTTTTGTCTTCAAGTTTGGACATCCACATCTATAATTGTCGTTTCTTTAGGAATCATGACATCTTCCTTGAAGCTTTTAATGGAATAGCATACACAGGTATGGACCAATGCTCTTGATTGGATTCTTTCAATCTAAAAAAGCAAACTTGAACCAAACCAAAAGTTTGAAAATTATCATGACATTCAAAAAGCGAAATCGACTGACAAAGATAACCGGATGGAATCGGTTTGGTTTTGCAGATTTTTTAAACTCTATTATAAGCCCCAACTTAGGTCCCATTTGAATGTTGAGCTGAATTGAGATGAGTTGAGTTCTTTATGAATAATAGTGAATTGAGATGGTA